>JAUDZF010000097.1:0-65728 GCA_030407055.1 Armillaria mellea | reverse complement strand
AATTCATTTCCTTGTATCCAGAAGCCTCATTCTCCAATATGTGATCATTTAATCAGATCCGAGTACTATGCGTCTTCTTTTTGAAGGTCGACTCGAACATGGATTCTTCGCATGACTCAGTGTCTGACGCGTTTCGCCATATTTGAGCATAGGTTTCATACGTTGCCCTGGCAAGGAAACCCATCACGGGTGTCATTGCGACAAATCCTTTGGACATGTTGGCTCTCTAGGACGACCTGTTCATGTTTCATCTTTTGAAGTGGACTCTTTTTCGCCAAGGTGTGTTGTTTTCTTTACTTTATGCTCCATATCTGAGTTTTCTCTTCAGTTTGCTAAATCTAGGTCCTTACGGAGTTTACTTCGGCACGTATCGTCGTTATCGTAATCCATCAGTGTCGGTTGAGCGAAGCACTCGGAGAGAACGAACCATTGAATCTGAAGACCAAGTCATCCATGTTATCACCCAGTCTGGATTATCGCCTCCGTCCTCGACCGCCCACCATAAGGCTGTCCGTTGTGTGTCCGAGGCCAAGCGAAACAAAATCGATCACCTGGACGCCCTCTTTGTTGCCTCTTGCAAAAAATTCCGAGATGAGGACGAACTGTAGGCGTCGAGGTCTGGTATCGATGCGGCATCTGTCGCCCAAGACTTTTGGTATGTCGATCAATCCGTTTGTCAATGCCAAGTCCTTGACCCGCTTTTGATCCCCAGTACATGAGTGGGAGATCTCACAACTCTATTTTTTCAATCTATCACCGGCTCTTAACTGAGGTTTGTCTTAATCATCCTACCCGTATCCACTCGTTTCCCGGGAGAAGGTGAAAACAGGTCACGAAAACACCGACATTCACCTTACTTCACCAGGCAGAGCAAAGATGTAGTTAGACGATGGCAAGGATACCGATCATATCGTCGGCGTACGCCACCATCGTAACCTAACGGAACAGCATTACCGTTACAGTCTGCCGCCATTTTGCTGCCACCGTGTCCATTCTGAGGATGCGCGTCGTCCTGTAGTCCTCCGTGACCGCTTGTCGGGTTGCACTTGTGTCTGCGATCGTTGTCGCCCAGTGGTCCATTGGGTCCTTGGCCGCTGTTATCTCCAGGAGGCCTTTCTGACAGACAGGTCCTGCCTCTGAGCCTCCGCCAGCCTTGACACGACCTCCTTCGGCCCGAGGAGGGCTGTTCTAGCCATTCCGCAGTCCTGGCAGTCCATTTTGAGACTCTGGCCGAGTTCGGTCATTGTCCCTAAAATTGGCTATCATGGCCATTCCGGTCCCCACTCGTCCCTGATGGACTGTTCTGTGAACCGTCTTAGCCAGGTTGGGGGCCATCATGTGATAAGCCGGATAGTCCTTGCTCTGAACCACTGCCGCGTGGACCCTATCACCACTGGATCCTTGTCCTTCGTCATCTGATGGAGAGTTATTGCCGCCTCTCTCCAATTTTTTGATGAGAATGTCTGCTTACCGTTGGGTAAGGATGATGTGCGTGAAGGACATGTGAATGGTAGAAGGAGAGTAGGCTTTGCTGAGTTGTCCGAGAAGGTGGTGAGAGTATTCGAGCTGTAACAGATCAGCCGATACAGCTCATAATGCACTATTGGATGAGGATTTTCACACTTGGCTAGATGCATCCAGGCCAACCAACTTCACGCAGCCCATGCACGTGTTACGGACCGGAACTTATTCGAAGTTGGCAGTCTGCCGTTCGTCGTCACCATGCGATGCTCCAGCGTTGAAAGGAGCCGGTGGATGGGTGTCCGCGGTCCGATTTCGCACTGTATCCACGCTATTGCTGTCATCGTCCATGCTGTAAACAACAGTTACTAAGCTTTCATCTTGTTAGCGCGATGGAAGTCCTTTCTTGATGATCGGAACACGCTCCTACTAAAAGTTAACCAGTCCTATAATCTGTATCCGTTATGTGGGTTATCATAGATGTCACCGGAGCTAGCGGAAGTAAGACCGCTGGAATGGTTCGCCGGCGTAGATGCATACGCTGCTACCGAAGGGCAATAGGTCAGATTATTCTTCCTCCGATTGAAGCTATGCTCCACGCACGCGAACAAAAGAAGCTGCGAAGGCATACAGGATGTGAGGTGGAAAGTTTCCATGACACAGAGCTGAGTACCTTCGGATCTTGCCACTTCCAGCTTGCGTTCGTCATCAATGCAAACAGTGCGCCAGTATGATCAACAAGGTTCGTCAATACGAACAAAATATGAATTTCTTTTGAGCGATGTTCAATAGCTAACGGTGGGAACATCCATCGAAGCGTTGCAGGTCCAAAAAATAGGTGAAACGATGTCGTATGCTTAATACATGCTTGCCCGCGCTATAATTTTGTTTAATGTTCCATTTTTTCTCAGATCATACGGCGACACGAAAGGACACACTCGAACACCGCTGGAACCTCGTTCAAATTTACTTGTATACAATGCAGAACCATATATATATCCTACATATCGAGTGACGGGAGGACACATTCCAAATGTCAGCATATAGCCACCACGTAGACTCTGGTATTTCAAAGTCACCACACATCGTGAATCCTTCTATCCGTGCGACTGTCTCGGACGACAAGCAAGGTCTCCAGGCGATGCTCGATATCAAGAACGATGACCGCATTGATCTCGCTATGGAGAGGAGGTATCTTTATTATCGTTTATCAAATGGCCTATGAACTGAGTTTCTGTTGCACCAGATTGCTTCGGCGATTGGACTTGCGAATCATTCTCAGCATGACGATATTATGTACCTTAAATTTGCTTGCCCGTACCAACATAGTATGTGGTCGGAGTTCTTCTATCTATCTTTTCCTCAAACCTGCATCCTACATCCAGGGAAATGCCAGGATTCTCAACGCCGACACTGGCAACTCCATTTTACAGGTCCTACATATGACCGACCACCAGTTTCTTATCACGTTGATGGTTTTCCTCATCCCATATGCCCTGCTCGCGGCCCCATCATCGTATATGCTGAAACATTTCTCCCCTCCCTGTTGGCTCGCATTTTGTGCACTTGGATGGGGCGCAATTGATATTGGTATTGCGGCATCACAAAACTATGCAACTCTAGTCGCTCTACGAACAGTACTTGGTGCATTTGAGGCAGGTGTGTCGGATATATTCTCCTGCTTGATTTGTTTTTTAGTTCTATTTATCAGGCCTCTTTCCCGGGATCATCTACTTGCTGACATTGTATGACCGTTTCCCTCTTCAATAATAGGTATTAACCCTTATCAACAGCTGGTACCACGTGGAAGAACGCCCCGTCCGGATTACTACGATAACAGCAGCTCTGGCCCTTGGAGGCGCCCTCAGCGGATTCATCGCATATGGAGCGGGGCATTTGAATAGAGATCAGGGTCTTGAAGGCTAGCGATGGTTGTTCATCATTGAGGGAGTGCCATCCTGTGTTCTCGCGTTGGTTCTACCTTTTTCCTTGCCTTCTTACCCGGAGAAGGCATCATGGTTATCATCCGAGGATCGTGATCTCTCCATTCATCGCCTAAAGGACGAAACGTGTAAGTCCTTGGGGCATGCCAAGGTGACTTGGGATGGCGCCAAATCGACGTTGAGAGATGGAAGGCTCTACCTTCATTATGTGGCGTCCATCGCCATACAAACCGCTTTCTCAAGTTTGTCGTTTTTCTCGCCCACAATAGTGAGCGGGCTGGGTTACGAGGGACTAGACGCGCAGTTGTTCACGGTTCCACCGCTGGTCCTGGCGGTCATGACTTCGTTTTTGGTGTCGTGGATTGTTTAATCGACATCGAACCACTTCGATGACGGTGTTCATAGTGCTGTTCTCTGGTGGAGTGTCATTCTTCATCCAAGGTACGTCAACCTCACCATCCTTACAATTTCATTCAACACAAGCTCTTTAGGGGCACTACCACCGACTTCTGTCAAGGCACGCTATGCAATGTTTTGTATCGGAACAATGTCTGTGTTTGCATCCATGCCGCTCCTCATGATCTGGCTTACAGAGAACCTGAGGGACACGCATGCGATGACTTTGGCTATTCCTATGTATGGAACTTTCGGCTCGCTATTAGGCCAAATTACTGGTGAGCTGTGTTTCCAATACGCGATCCTTTGGCTGCAAGTTCATTCGCAACAGGTATTTTCATCTACAAGCCGAGTGAAGCGCCTGGATATCCTACCGGGCATTATACCAACGGGTCTCTACTCTTATTAGGTGCACTATGCGCTGGAGCATTGAGAGTTATCTATACGAGGAGTAACAACGCCCTGGATGTTGGAGAGACTAGATGGATGGTCTGAAATATTGGACCGCCGTATTTATCTCGAGCGTCTTTAGCAATACATTTATTGATAACCCAGAAATGGACCGTTGGTGGTGAGTAATCCAAACACATTACAGTTTCTTCTGTATTGGCCAGATCAATATTACCGCACACTCGGAGAGCTATAGGAAAGCAACACGGCTCATGAGCTGTAAACGACTGGATGCAGGCAACAGCCGGTATTAGTATTGGTAAAAGCTGGAAACTCTACGCGTCGCAAAAATCCAGAAACATTGGAATCGATGGATGAGGACTCGGGAAAAGTCTAGCTACGAAAACGGAACAATCTAAGTACTTCTACCTGCCCTAAACAATCACGTGCACAGCTCCGAACCCGCCTTCGTCTGCCCTCGCCTACGCTCCCAACATCAAACTATGCCAGATACCGATTCTCCCTTTGACAAATAGATCCATCTGAACAGCTCTGATCTGAGTACATTCCTCTCTTTAATCTTACAACCAACACTGCTGGAGGTCTGAGATTTGCATGTGACTGTTTTTCTTGTGTAAAAAGAGCTGCAAAGCATATAAATGGACATAGTCCTCGAATGCTTGATGGAGAGGCATCCGCAAGAAGTTCCAAGCTCTATTTGGACGTTTCCCCCCACGATAAGCGCCGGTGGGCTGCGAAAGCAGCTTTATGTTTATTTTCCATAAGTTCGAGTCACTTCTTCCACCTTCCCCCTTATCATGGCACAGTCCGGAGCCTCCGTGATCACGTGTACTAAAGACCTCAAGTCCGTAGTAGCTTTACCCGGGACTATCACTAGCGTTAATCAGGGCCAGGAGAACTTCGCGTTCTTCTGATGCGTTTTTGCTTTTTCTCACGTTTGGTGCGTTTCGTTAATCACCCAGCCAAGGATCCATGACATATTCCCGTTCTTTTATTCACTCGACATCAACACTTAAATGAAGAGAGACGATGTCTACGAACTATTGGATTCACTTGAGGTAAGTATCTTCTTCCGATCTGAGTTAAAATTTCATCGATGAGACTTTGCCATGAATTAAAAGCAGGCAGCGACAAGACACAGCACGAGTGCCAATGATCTCCTTGATAACACAGCTGTCATCCTACGCCAAATTCTCTGCTCAGTGCTCTCCACTTTTGGTGACTCACGCAGCGGATGGCTAATCACCGGATCCATGAACATATAATCGTAATGTTTCCGCCGCGTTTCATTCCGTCTGGATGCTGATCGAGTCAAAGGTATCTCTGGATCCTGTTCGAAGATATCAAACGCGCCAATCACCGCTTGGAAACGAGCGTCCTGGAAAATGCGGCGTGGAACATTCTACTTGAAGCTCGGAAAATGAAAGCCGATTTCCTAGTAAGAGCTTTCACTTTTTTGGGACCTCTGAACTGACGCAATGGGTAGTAGTGCCTCTCCAACAATCCGGAAGTCAAATTTGATCCCTTTGAGTCGCACATGCGAAACTTTCTGCTCTTCCAAGAATCCTGGAGAAATATCACACACTTTGCTTCAGAGGATCCTCATCGCGTCATCGACTTTCTTCAGAAGGTGGAATATCTGACAGAGGCTTTACGTTATTGCCCCCTAACGTCGGCGGCACAGGAGATCGATCCTGCCGTAAAGGACCAATATAGAGCACGTTGCAGATGCTGCCTCTTTTATTTGGTGGAAATTCACGACATATTACCATCCTCATTGTCCTACGTGAACGTAGTCAAAGAGGGAATCCACCCAATATTCGCAGGAGGCTTCTCAGCAAGTCTCAACAGCTCAGAACAAATTACTCCATATCTAAGAATATCTGGAAAGGTCAGACAACCGATGATGGATCTTCGGTATGCTTGAAAGTTCTCCGAATTTTTGTGAACAATGGAGCGCAAAACGGCGACACAATCATCTCAGTGAGTCTGCATTTAGCATAGGAGAGCGTATACTGACCTCTTCCTTCGCTAAGAAATTTTGCCCCGAGGTGCTGGTATGGAGGAACGTAAAGCACCCAAACGTGCTTCCGTTTCTTGGCGTCAATAATTTGCTTTTTGCTCCAAGTTTCTGCTTGATATCTCCATAAATGGACAACGGAAACACCATGTCCTTTCTCCGTCATCATCCTCGCCTCGATCGCCTACAATCAGTGAGGGTCTTTCCGAGCTCCACAATTCTTACTTCGAACCAACATATAGATAACTGGCGTCGCTCGAGGAATAGCATACCTGCGTTGCCTCGAACCTTCGATCGTTCACGCGGACATCCGAGGTGTGAGTTCCATGTAGTAATAATGGCGATGTACCTTATCTAAATTCTTTATATTCAGGCAAACACATTTATAACTGACGACTTGTGATGCTGCCTCGCCGATTTTGGCCTCGCGCTGGCTGTTGAGCCTTCATCTTCCTCATCTCGTAGCAACGGCATCTCCGGCTCTCTGCGATGGCTCGCTCCCGAGATCCTTAACTTTCATTTGTTCGACCCGCGATACCTCGCCGCCCGGGACGTCTATGCTTTTAGTTGTAGTATCCTTGAGGTGCGACTTGCTTTCATCGTTTAACCCTATTGAATTCTGAATGCCTTTTCATAACAGATCTTTACAGAGAAGCCGCCCTGCGATCATCCACGAAGTCCTCACGAAAGGGAATCGTCCGGAATGACCATCTTTCATGAGAGAAACATCAAATAGTCCCACCGCCTTCTGCTCAATGTGGCTCACATCCCGATCCCTTTTGTATGGCTAAAGTACCGGGACAGATGTTCTGTGTCACTAGTATTCCTGAGCTATTTTAACTCCATGTCAATGATGATTTGGTTGGAAGAACTTCGCGGCGGCACGGGGTATTGGTGCACGACCACGTGGTCGGACTTTGAATTTCCAAACTTGAACTTGGACCGCGTCAACGATTCACGGCGGAACTTATTGTGCCAAGGAGTACCATACAAGCTACTTTGTTATCGAGGTGATTTTCTCTTACGATAATTATGTCCTTTGTTCGTGAAATCTTCGCAAATAACTCCTATTACCTTTATAAACCTTGACGATTTCTCACCAGTGACACTCACGCATTTTTCCCCCAACCAAGGCAGGCGTTACCACAAATCATCCTCCTCTATCACCAACCGAATCTACTACCAGCGGTCCTGGTCAAGTTACTCCTCTCAACCGTCCATGGTGCCCGGAATACACCATGCACCACACCGATCGTTAAGAAGGCCCAAGGGAACAGCGAGTTCTCCGTCGAGTTACCAGAAATTAAAGAAAGGCACAGGGAAATTGCTGCAGACGCGCGCGGTCATTTCATCTACGGTCCTTCAGCAGAAGCCTTTTTGGACAAGTACATGCCTTGGAACGACGCGACCCCGAAAGCCTACAGGAGGAAGGTACCCACCAAGGACCAACAGAATCTACTTGCTTCCATGGCGCATATTCGAGAGTCTGTCATGTGCGCCAAATATGTACGCTGTTCTATCGCTTTCTTTCGTTCATTCCCTGACTATCTCATTCTCAGATCAAGGCTCTCGTCAACTGGCCCGTGCCGCTGAAAAGAAAAAGATCCCACCACTTGTCGACACTCCCCCAGCTTGGCAAATTCCGCGACCCAGATACAAACTGTGGGAATATCACAGTCGATATCGGAGTGTACGACTCGGACGATATGCCGAAAGGGGGCACCACCGATCACTCGCTCATGGAGACGCAGACAGAGTTCAAAGCGCACGCTACCTACGATGCTTTCGTTGACTTGGACGACGACCAACCCTCACAGGCTGCGGAAGAAAATGGCGAGGACGATGGGGAGGAAAGGGAATACGAGGTTGAGGAGGAAGAGTCAGAAGACGAAATCGCTGAGGAAGACGATGAACCAGAGGAAGAACCGCAAGTCGACGAGGCCGTACCTGTGGACGTCGAAGTGCTGCCTGATTTTCCGTTCGAGAACGATTCTATCAAGGGTCGTGAGACACGGGGACAGATATCCTGCTATGCGGGGGTCACCATGATGCTCCAGCACCGCTCCCACCTTTTCACAATTCTCATCTGTGGACCGTTCGCACGATTCATTCGCTGGGATAGATCTAGTGCGATTGTCAGCAAACGTTTTGACTACACCGACCAGAGGACGTTGATCTTCAAGTTTTACTTGCGTTTCGCCCAGTTATCACCAAGCCAACGCGGTAAAGATCCGACCGTCTCTCCTCTTCTCGACGAGGATGCCGATGCCATAGCTCGTGCCAAATTCAACCAGTTTGATACAGACATGTGGCATGGTGATGCTGGGCCGAAACCACGGAGAGCCATCGCCATCGAGGACCAGAAGCTTCTGCGTATCGACATGACCTTCAATAACGAACCCCGCCGATTTGTTGTCTGTGCCCCAAAGTTCGACGATGGTGCGTTCTCGCCTTTTGGACGATCGACACATGGCTCTCTCGCTATCGATTTGGATAGTCCTAATCTGAAAGACCCCAAGAAGCCATACGGAGGATTACTGTTTATGAAAGACTATTGGCGAGAGGACTCACCTCGGACGGTGAAGGAATCGGACGTCTACGATCTCCTTGCTGAACACAAAGTCCCCCACGTAGCTGAAATGGAGGCTGGAGGCGACGTTCCTGACATGGTCATGATTACCCAAGAGCATGCCCGAGCATTGCCTAAACAGCGCCGATTGCCGACGTTACGAGCTCATAGAATCTTCTTGAACACTATCGGGAGAGACCTCACGACATTCTGCAGCGTCAAGAGCTTGGTGACATGTATTGCTGATGCCATGAAAGGTTAGCTCTCCCCCGTCCTTGGTATTTCCTCAAATCTCAACAATTCATTTTCGTAACAGCGAGCCAGGCAGCGTTTGATAGGGCGGGTATTTTGCACCGTGATATCAGTGCCGGAAATATCATGATTACTCGAGACCACCGGGGGTTCCTCATTGACTGGGATCATTGTGTCATTCTTACTGACAGAAGCGGTAAACGGCGCTTAGGGAGAACGGTTAGTATCATTGTTCAGTTCTCGCGCCCTTCTTGACTCTCATTATCATTATCCAGGGTACGTGGCAGTTCATGTCTGCGCACCTTCTGCTTTCTTCTGCGACCACGAACACGCTTGTGGATGACAAAGAGTCCTCCCTATGGGTTCTCCTCTATATTACGATGCGATACACTCACAATTCCTGCGAACCTGTCGCATTGGATCATGATTTGAAGTTTTGGTTTCAGGACTATGTAATCGGGTCTCGTGGGGATACAGGTGGTGCGGGCAAGCATTCCGTTTTATCGTTACCCCAACGGGTGCTGCCGTCCTTCTCCGTCCCCGGTCTCAATAATTTACTTCAAGAGTTAGCCGACGTTTTTGCTGTCCGATATCAACCGGAACCTAGTCCGGGCGATGATGCTGTACATGAGTTTGTGAAGGCATCCCCGCAACCACAGATGGTGGAGTACTCTACAAAGGGACAGTATGTCGCCAAGATGGAGAAACTGAACAGTCCTACTTGGCTTATCAAGACTTTGCGGAAGCATGCGAAAACGATGACGGTGCCTCGCAAGGGCAAGGATTGGCACAAGAACCCATGCTACAGCCAGGAGGAGTTCTTATGGGGCCCCATAAAGCGCAAGGCGACGTCGGAACGTCTTAACACGAAGAGAGTGAAGGGTCTGGGCGGGGAAACTGATGGGTTCAGCTATGAAATTAATGAAGATGAGGACGAGAAGACTTAATAGCGTTTTAGGTAGTCACTATTGATAGAATGAGCCATACGTACCAGTTTCCACCTACCTTCTTTCGATTACTAGTGCTGCGCTGTTGGCTGTGCACAGTACCCTTAACACCTTATTTGGCTCCAATTCCTGGTGTTCGTAGTCGTAGCAGGGACTAACATACGGTTTATGAAGTACTCTTTCAAGTCTGTGTTGATCCTAAATTCGTACTCGCCATTCCGCTCACTTCTAAACCCATCAGGTGGGGTATCGACGGGAGCCGTTACTTAGAAGACGCTTCAGACTGTAGATTACCGAGACACATCAGATCGGCGAAAATGACAGCTTCGCTGCGCTTTTGTCTTATTAGGGGATGAGCGTGTAACATGACTGTCAGAGGACAGCAAAGTACAAAATCGCCGTGTACACTCCGCAGCAGGGATATCACTTCTCTCTCGCCTGCTTGAAGGTGGGTCAATGGAGGGTCCATCAAGGGAAGTTCACCGACCTCACCGAGTCCCTATCAGCTGCCTTTGCGCGTCGTTTTCGGCTTTGTACTCCCGTTCGGTTTTGAACCGGCCCTGTACGGCGGTCCAGCTCTTTTCAGACTCTTTCGAATACGGCACAGGAGTGCCTTCTTCTTTTTTTCATCGAGTTTGGTACAAGTCGACAGTTCATTCAGCACCTCAATCTCCGTTGCCCACGTCTCCGGCACCGGAGTCTCCAGAATAAGAGGTATACCCTGAAGTCTAGGATCGGTCAGGATATGGTGGAACGGCTCTAGGCCTATATATCCCCTATGTAGAGGTGAGCATCACAGGATGAATAGAGATGAAGTACGAACATGCCAATGTTCTCGTGGCGATCTCGTTTCGATGCGAAATCTGTCTTCGAATCGTTCAGATGCATTGCTCGCAAATACGACAGGCCAACTCGTTCATCGAACTTTGTTACTAGTTTAAAGATGTCAGCAATCAAAGCAGTAAATCCAAGGTCGTGGTACATGTTTCTCTGACGCACAGAGCTTAGTAGAAGATCAGTAGAAGCTGATTACGACTCACTCCCATCCTTTCTTTGTGCGGATATCGTAGCCCTATTGCCATTTAAGCACGGTTAACGTTGAAATATAAATCGCTACCCACGGCTGCGAACATATGACCTAGAGGAGGCGTCAGCATTCTATAACTATAAGGGAAGGGATGCCTACATGTATCCAAACAGACTCCAACTCGGGATTTGTCCTCTACCGCTGCTATAATACCAGCGAGATGAGAGAAATCAGAACCTATGGTGTGGCCACTACCGGCCTGTAAAATTAATGTCAAATATCGTCGAAGTGACGGTCAATTTGGTTTACCATGTTCTCAAGTACAGTGACTACAGATGTTGTGCCGGCGTGGGCTCGATTGAGGCACTCCGCAATGAACCCTATTGATTCCCCTGTCGTTGTTGCACCCACGGATGATCCTGGACTATATATTGTCAACAAAAATCAATTACCACGATTCGCCTGACTTACTGAAAGTTGTAGATTTCCAAGCCGAGTTGCTCGCAACGGTTCAGGTCGTCGATGAAACATTCATAGGACTTTTGTCTTTTCTCACTATAAAATTCATTTAATGAAAATAACAAATTAAAGAGAGGAGGGGGGGACACACACGTCTGGATTGCCGAGATTGATGAGAAAGCTCCCATGCGGTAGTACATCTTTGGGTTCGTAGTGGTATTCCTTCATACGAGCCTTGAAGTTCTCAATATTTGAAGGGCTGAGACCACCAGACGCCCACTGCCTAGGAGATTTGAGAAACAGCCCAAATGCGCTAGCTCTAGATGGATAGTAAGACGACGGAAAGCTCGGGAGCAGGTGGATCGTGGCTCACCCTATAGATGCCGCATTTAGTACTGCATTCTCAACACCGCTGGCGACAGACACGTGGGCACCTACATGCCATGGACTAATATCTGAACAAACATCTGTTTCCGTTTTCACTTCGGCACTCCGCGCTTTTTGGACATCATTCTTTGCCTTCCGGGACCTTTTCGCTGGGCCTTCTAGTTGCTCTGCGACAGTGCTAGACCTACGGGTACGAGCCATGGCATGTAACAGAAAGTGTGCGTGGAACTGTTTTTTACTCCGTAGGGGGGGAAGCATGGACAGAAGGGGACAGGAATGCGGTGAGAATAAATATACGACGTGATGGCGCGGAGAAAACACGGATCGGCATTTGCCGTAATCCCCTACTGAGATCTTATCTTCCTTGTCTTCTTTCATAGTATTTCTTTAGCTTGTCTATTCAAGCCACCCTTGGTTCGGCCGGTGCGTACCTATTAATCAGAAGACTGGATCGTCATATCCTGGTCTGAGCAATCGGGGCCGGTTCTCCATCATTGCGCCCGAAAATGTTTTCTAAATTCTGCATCCGAACCGACGCTCATTGCTGCCGTCGCGTTCCACCGGGATTGTTTCATAGGTACGATCAAAAATTTGAAGATAGATAGATTTAAATCTGGTCTAATTCAGATCTTATTCCAGTTCATTTTTTGTACTCTTCACTATCATGCACTTCGGTTTATCGTGGAAACACGTTGTCGTTGTCAACAGAACATGAAAGCATAGTAACTTGAACGGTACTCTATGCACCTCTTTTCCTTTCAAACCTTTGATCTATTTAACGTATAGTGCAGCGATAACAGTCGGGGACAGCACCAGCGCCACAACCTGTTATGCCTGACCGTCAGTTCTTAGCGCATTAATAGTCCACGGATCTGGACTGTGACCATAAAAGGTCTCTGGAGAGCAAGTGATTTTCAAAGCCGTACACAGGTCGCGGCCTCTGATCTGTGAACTTCAAGACAATGATACCATGGGAGAACACTGCTTCACACGCGTCTGCGTGACAACAGTTTACACCATATTTCGGAGTGCTATCCAGGGAGCCGTGCTGTCGGCTCACATTGGCGCCTTGAAAGGCCCGAATTGCGGAAATGAACATCGTTGGAGCTCGGACCTTTTACCAATAACTGAACGCAGGAAACGGCAAGTTGCGTGAGGCTGGAAACACATGGACCATTAGGCTGTATATGATATGATTAGCGCCCGAGCTGCTCCTTTTGTTCTCATGCTTTGGGTTGATTGGTTAGTGCCACCAAAGCGCATCTTGAGCGCCGTGCAACCATCAGCGCCATCAAATAATGGTAAAATTTCCCATAGAATTACTGTTGAGGCAGAATTCTTACTCCGCATACAGCATCTTTATCTATCGTGATCGCAACAAAACGCTGTATTACCGCGACCTTTGTCAAATAAGTCAAGAACTTGCATTCGCGGGGTGTTACCGAACGCTGGTTTCACAGCAGCCAATAACATATCACCGGGACCTAACTCGCAACGAGCCGCTGGCACACCACACATGTATGACAGCGTCTGTGGGAAGCTGTGTCACCATGGATCTTCGTCGATTGCTGTGGCGTTCCTAACACAGGTACTATTATGACGTCACACGCCGCGAGGGTACCGGTCGATGAGATACGTGTCTTTCCGTCTCGTCGTTTGTGTCGCCTTCGCAAATTTAGCAACGAAGTCAAGGACAAGAATCTGACCCGACGTCTTTACCCACACCGCCAGAATCATTGGCTTGGAAACGACAATGTTTCTCCTTGTTTTCCTTTTGTTGGCAAACAACAAAAGCGAACTCCGCCATCTACTTCGTGCCTCAGGTGGGGCTTTGAGTCTCCGCTCGATACCATTGACTCTCGAAATGTGTGTGGCGACAACGTGTGTTGCTCCTGGATGCTTACTATGATTATTCACGGTCCGGATCAGGTAAATAAATCTTTGACTGTTGGCTCCAGCTTATCGACTCATCCACTCAAGGGTAAACCGAGCCGAAACGCAGTATAAATATGGAACGGGTCCCAAATAAACATTCAATACCTTCCTTCAGTCCTTCACCTCGACGATGTCTACCAAACCAATCTCCTGCAACGAAACTGACATTGGCGCGCCGAGTGACAATACCACCCAGGGGCCCACTATCAAGCGGGACCACCTAGGTATCTTTGAAATCGTGTACGAGAAGGAGGGATCCGTCTTGGCCTCTCGCGATGCTGCCATGTTCGTGGTGAACAGCATCTCGAAGTACGGGGCTTTCTCCCTTCGCCTCTTCAAGGATGCCTATACTGCCGCATCGACGACGTTCCTCATCTATCTCACAGCCAACTTGTGGCTGAGCGCCTCCCCCACTGTGTCCATTTGTCTTATCAAAGTGGGACTCAACACCGTAGGCCCTCAGATGTTCATATTTTCCGTGGCTCATGCGAATACTTAGGTTGAAACTTGGATGGCCACCGGATTTTCTAGCTCAAATGATATGGTAGAAGGCTTCAAGTACACTGTGCTATATTGGTTGGCGTCTACCTCCGTATCGGTCGTGGCCACACGTTTCATGTGAGTCCTCTCCGTGAAACATATTCTTCGTACCTATAGCATCATAGCACGGGAAATGACCGCAAATTAGACTCAGCGATCAAATTGCATCTCTATCCTCAATATGCCAAAGGTCAGTCCCCTAGTCACCGATTCACTTCTTCGTGTAACTAATGCATGCTACATTCCAATAGCAAGCTTGGCTTTGGACCTGGATACTGCAACTGGTACGATCTACTCTCGCTCTACGAACATACCTTTTTTCTCATGGCTTCTACAGGTGGCAATAGTTTTCCGAGGCCCGGGGAACTTCATCAAGGGCACTGTGAGGTGTGGACCACCCTAGACGCTATTATACGTCAGCTACGGGATTTCATCAGCATTCTCTTCCAAGTGGCGGTCCTCATTATTCTCCTCGACGGATCCTTGTCCTGGGTCATGACACTCGGGCTCTGCGCTCTCGGTATCATCTTTCTCAAGCCCATCAACAAATACGGAGGCGCAGGTAATATATTGCTGCAATAATGATGGCGTTTTTCATATACTCTTGTTTCAGGATACGCCTACTGGACGAATAATCGTCACTACGATCGTTTAATAGGACTCCACCAAATGATTTTTAATCCTTGGGTCTATCGTGATTCTATGCTCAAGAACGTCCAAGAAGACTACATATATCATGGTACGTCCTATCTCGCAGACGATATTTTCGTTCCAAACGATGATGCTTTGACAGAATACAAGAAAGAGATGGAAACCTTAGGTGTACAGCAATATAGCGAAGCCGACTTCGCCTCGGTGACAAGTGTTCCCCCTCCATGGTATTGGGATTTTGTGACAGTGGTCCTTGTTGACTGTTTTCCAGTACGGTCCCCCATACCATCCTGGGAGGAAAGACTAACACCAATCATTTCGTAGGCTCTGTGTTCTGTTGCGTTGTTCTGGACTCCTCTGACGCCGTCGCTCTTGTCTTCAGGCGTTCTTATCCAGGTGGCTTGGATGAGCCTGAGGAAAAACGTCGATTCAGTGCTGTTATACCAGTCGAATTCCTTTGTTGCTTTACTCCAGAAAGCGATGCTATGCTACAGAGATCTGCCTATTACTTCGACTATGGCTAGTGGTAACTCCAACTATCCTGACAGTGAGAAGCCTTCCGGTGAAGGAATGAGCCTGTCTTTCCAGTGAGTAATTTTCCATTGTCATTTCTGGACCTCAATTACCTGAATGCTCAGGAATGTTTCCTTAATTTACCCTGGAAATAAACAAGCCCTCGACAACGTTTCTTTTGATATTTCTCCAGGGCAAATCGTTGTTATCGTTGGTGTCAATGGCAGCGGAAAGTCTAGTCTTTTGAACCTTTTGCCTCGCTTGAGAGATCCTACTACCGGGAAAATACTCATCGACGGGAAACCCATACAACACTACGACCTAGAGTCTCTTCGATCTTCTATTACTATTCTTTCACAGGAAGACGTACTTTATCCACTATCCTACCGCGATAACTTTCTCATGGCTCTCGGAAACTCTGTCTCCCTTGTCGACGGAAAACGGCCAATGGAGATTCTTGAGAAGGCAGCTACTATGGGTGGATCGTCTGGAATCATCCACGAACGGCAGGAGGGCTTCGATTCGCTTTTCACTCCCAATAATGAAGCATTTGAACGTTTATTTCATGTCTCCATCTCGGGTTGTGGGCACAAATTTCCTTCGACTGCGGCGATACAGGTACAGCGACAGGAACACCCTTTACGGAAGCCTACGAAACTCTCGGGAGGCGAGAATCAACGGGTCCTTGCGTATGTTGCCTCTTCCCTTACAGTCTCGCCCCAGTTTTGATGAACTCGTTTCAGGTCCCGGGCATGCACGAAGCTATTGAACGGAGGCATCAAACTCTTAATAGCCGACGAAGCAACTTCCGCAATGGATCCTGTGGCTGAACGTGCTCTGCTTAATGGTTTCCTGGAGCACTGTGAAGGCATGACGATGATCTTTGTCACGCACAGGTTTGGACATCTTGTCAAGCACGCTCATCAGATATTGTGAGTCTCCAATCGATGGATTCTTTGATAACGGGAAGGTTGATGACATGCGCTACAGGTGCTTGAATGAAGGGAAGATCGTAGAGCACGGAACTCATACCGAGCTTATGGCTTTCGGAGGAGAGTACGCGCAAATGTACAACGCGCAGGCACAGGCGTACCAAGGGCAAAAAGAATTCAGCGTGGTAGCTCGCGTGGCTGCGTGGTTGTCAGCGTGGTTGACAAATCGCAGAACTCCGACCAAAAGTTGATCAACTCCATCAAACGCAACGAGAGTCAATGTGTTCTGTTCATATCTGTTCCTCCTTGCATAGAATAAGCTTTATGATGATCTGTAAGGCTTAAATATGAATGCTTTGCTAAGATATTGAGACACTCTAAAATATGGTCAATATCACAAAAATAATATTTGAAGGGGTTGCCAAGTTTAAGAGTATCAAAAGCATTGTAGCCGAAGTAGATAATTTTACGAGTATCCTAACAGTATAAACTGCCCCAGAGGCAGTTGCTTAAGCAAGAAGTAATAAGGTGCACAACATGGGGTTCCTATGAAGAGGACACCATGAGAAGAGTATTTTGTAGTTGGTATGAGTGACACCAAAGAAACAAGCCATTTAAAAGCAACAACACAAGGTCACATTCAGGAAATGCATCATTTGTATTGACTTGCATGATCTTAATGTGATGGTTGCATGGTGGCATGGTCATGTGGTGGCATGGTACATGAGCATGGTTGAGGGTTAAATTTCAGAGAAAAAAATAACTTCATTAGTGTGTTTTATGGCCAACTGAGATAGTACTTGACACATTTAAGCTGTATTGAAGCTGTATTTGTGTGAAATTTATGGGTAATTTATGTTTACAACACAAGTTTAAAAATTTAAGTACTTAGAATGAGAGAGTACCACAGTTTTAATGTATAGCCATCTCAGAATCATATCTACATACATTTAAGATGTGCTGGTGACTAGAAATCATAGATCTGAAGTTCCACACACTGTACTTTGCAAAACTTGAGCTTAAAAGTCATTTTCCAACCCACTTATGCTTGCTCCAGATAATTCATGTTTGAAAGCAAAACAAACATACTGATATCTCACTGAAGCTTTCTGAGCATTGTGGAGTGTATATATACTAAATTTATTGTGTTCAACAGGAGTTGAATGAGTGATGTGTGTGGCTGCATGGCCATGCACCACACCAGCATGGTACCACACAGGTGACCATGCTGAATTCATAGTGCCTCATGGTAGGACCCCAGAGAATACCTATGTAACCCTGATCCCAAATTTTCCAAAATTGACCTATTCTGTCTGGACAAGAATTTCACAAATTTCATAGATTTGTCTGGTTTGGATCAGAGTTCCACCAATCTTCACCAATTTGTCTGGACCAATGGATCAGGGTTACTATATAGCAAAAATTTCCCTCCTAAGAGCATTTTCTGTGGTTTCTACCTCTGCATGTTCTTCTTTGAAGACTTTGGCTTTGCCTGGTATATAACACAATTTGTATATACTCCTTCCCAGAACCCCTAGCATTGAACTGCTTGACAGCCTTCTGGATTTTTCCAGCACTTTCAGACTAGCTAAAGGATATGAAGAGCTCCATATTATCTCATGAAAGCTTAATAAATTGCCCCCAAGGGTGAATAGTCAATGGAGGAGAGAAAAGAACCAACATGATCTGAATGAAGGGTATGAGTACAAACCACTTTGTCTGCAGTAACAAGGTTGATCCAGTAATACTAGTAAACTGGTTTCCAGTATGGTGTTCATATACTTGAAGCACAAGGTATGAAAGCACACAGATGTTTGAGGAATTGGTCACTGAGGCATGATTCATGCCCTTACTACCTGATTTGGAATACATTGCAATGACTGTGAATAGTCAGTCAAACTAAATGAATTTAAAGATGGATGATTTGAAGACCTCTCCTGATTGCTAAGTATGCAGATTTCCCAGAACCAACCAAGACAATCATGAAGTTGTTGTTGAGCCTAGACTTCTGTGGCAATGGCAACACTCAAAACTCTGAGAGAGCTAAAGAAATATGCATGCAATCACAGCAATCAAGGCTATGTGTTTGTGCGAGTGGTTCGGTGCACCTCTGTGCAGTCAATTTCTCTAGATGCAGGTATACACTTCGACTATACAGTCTGGAAGTAGTACCCTTTAGCAGTTGAGTACTAAGAGGCTCAGGCTGTAAGCTGAGGGGATCTCGATAAACGAGATTAAATGGAATCTGGTATGATACAGATACCAAGAAACCATGCTAGATGTTCAGAACTGATCTAGAAAATGTAAAACCAGTCTGGTAAACATGAGACTGGCCTAATAAATGTTTGGACAATCAATTAAACATGAGGAGAATCGAATAGACGTTTAGACAATCAAATAAATGTGTGGAGAGTCAAATAAATGTGTGGAGAACTGAATAAACATGTGAGGAATTGAATAGACATGTGCGGGCTTGAAACAGAGAGGTACTGGACAGAAATATGATAACTGAGTGTCACGGCAATACTGCACAGCAACTGGGGACAATGACAATGATGTGGGTGAACAATGCAGAGCTGGGCCTTCATGGAGGCAATAATACCCTATACTGGTGTGGGCAATGGATACGACGACAATGTAGAAGGTGAAGACGATAAAACGATCCTATCTGGTGAAATTGAAACAATGTTGCAGCATTAAAAGACAAAAGCAAGTTATTGGAGCAAGAATCCATGTATTGGTGGTAATTAACACATCCAATAACATTGAGACTATAGCAAGCAATGGGGGATAACCTGGAGTGAAAGAACCTTTTCCCTCTCCTCTGTAGAATATGAGTTTTTATACTAAAAGTTCAGTTTTATAAATAGAAAAGATATCTAAGCATTGGTAAAGCTGTAAGTCATTGGATTAGTAAATCCGTAGTAAATAGAAGACATTTTCATCAGCTGAGGCATAACAGCTTGTCTGTATTGCCGTGTCTGGATGGGAAACCATGTGGAAGTGGAGAATGATGAGTAAACAGCTAGGTGCTGTTTAACTGCAGACTATGAGGATATGGTACATGTTCTGAGGTTGATAAATGGATATAAGCTGCTGTGAAGGCTTGGCAAAGTAACAGCCTGAGTAACCACAGTCTGAAGTATCTGTATTGGGTCAATATCTTTGATGGAGGAGTGCAGGGTCTAAATGATGTCACTATGATCGAGGAATCAAGGGGCGCGTCAATTGGGTGCCTAGGACTGATGCGGCAACTCCATTTTCGGTACGATCGTCAATGAAAGGTGTATTGCCGTGATCGTTCACGGAAATATGGAGAATAAACATGAACGGAAGGGTATTAACGTGGTTTGCTGAGTAGTAACTGTGGTATATCACAGTTATTGAAGGATATTGAAGGGTGTAGCATATAATCGAAGGTTGGGGCATTAAATCGAGTGCGGCAATGTAGGATAAGGAAGATGGGAGTCAAATCTGTTATTATTGGGTAGTCGATGGATAAATCCGCGAATTCTGAGCGTACAGAGCCTGGAGGCTCATCATTGTTCACATAGATAGGTTTCAAGGCATTGACTCCAGCTTCAATGACCTGAGAAGGACTCGGAATTTGCTCCTTGAGAAAGATGTTCCAAATGATGCTTCCCATCAGAATGAGGCAAGCCAAACAAAACAACAATAGGTGTGAAGGAATTTTCATCAAAAGAACTGATGAGGGAGCTGATTCATCCAAGCAAAGTGGGGAGTATTGATGATGGTTGGCATGAGGATGTGCACCCAAGGTCCCACTACTACAAAAACATTCTCATCCAGAATCAAACCAGTGACTAATGAAATGACTAAACTTTCATTCATCCACTCGACGAGTTGAACCAACACAGAATCTGTCTGGACTTGGATCAGGGTTTACACATGCCTCAATATCCTGTTTGGACTTGGGGATCAAGGTTCTGACCAAGTTCCTTATTTTGTCCGGCCATTTACTCAGGGTTAAGGCCAAAATATTCCAAAATTTGTCTGGATTGAGATCAGGGTTACATAGGTATTCTCCGGGGTCCTCCCATGGTGCTGTTAGGTTTAGAGCTCCGATGATCTCATGAGTGAATCCGCTTTTATTAGCACTCGGCACATGGTATACCCTTAACATTGTCTGGTAATCTGGCTACACCTCCGGCCTTCTCGTTCGGAGTCAAAATGCCAGGGTCTCAACACGGCATCAGGCACAGGCCTCGTGTCCACAACACATCTGAGAATTTCAAATATGCATGCATCCACGATCCCACATGACTGCTTGATGTGTGTCTAGTCTCTCTTAGATGGAAAATATAGAAGAACAGAGTAGGGGTGATACCGCGGCTGTGGAACATATATCTTTTGGTACGTCTTCGTCTTTCAAGTATCCGTTCGAGTCTGGGTAGATGTCATGATGCTGTAGGAGCTGAACTGAACGGAGGCAGCCTATGAGGCATTCATTTTGATCATACTTACATCTCGGCAATCTTTCTGCTTCTCTTCACAGGTGGGGCGCTTAAAAGACTAGCCTTTTATGAAGAAGCCACCAAATTTCATACCGTGTATCGGACGGCAGCACTACTAAAGCGTGGTGACGTCTTCCTTAGCTCACTTTTATGTAACAATCTGACACTTGGACCCACAAACGCTACGTTTGATTCAAACCGGATTCGTGCAATGCCCGTTTCTGTGGCTGACCTTGATTAGTGTTACAGATGTTGAAACTCAGCATGGATGAACTAATCGGAACTATTTCGATCAGCGGAGCTCCATTCACTAATTCTCGAATTCATTTGCCAGTCGCACACCCATCGATTGCGCACAGCAATCATCGATGTACTTACGGTAAGTATATGCCAAGTAGAGGTACCTCAAGCTGACCTCAATTTCGAAAAGAGCGGCATGATGCACACATGCTCATTTGACGGTGGGAGGGAGCTCGAGAACCGGGGTTGGGGGGGATGTCAAGTCACAATGAAATTACGAATGCGCTTGCGCAATACGCACCTTCCTAAGTAAGCAATACGCCCACATGCACCCACACGCTGTCACGGATATATTCGGATCGGAACCGAACGCGACTCCGAGGATACGAACGCTGCCGGATATCCGGCTAGATCCTTCTTTCTATTCATTTTCATCACTAAAATACATCTAGGCAAACATCCTCGGAAACTACGATGGCGCATCCATCTGAGTAGGACATTCGGATACCAAATACCCGACCCTCCCCCGCTCCTTAGGCAACCGCCCCGCATCACGACGTTTTCGGATACTGCACGCCCCCGACCTTATCTCGCAAAGAAAAGGGAATTGCCCACATTAAAAAGAGGATTGCCGCTAACCATGGTGGAGAATTTCTTTGCATGCGCGATCTTCTATGATCTGACAATTTGGACCGCTGTTTTAGGAAACCTGGTCAGCTATAATCGCGTGCAGTATAGCCAGTGTATCGATGTACTGGACGTTTAACACGAATCAAGAAGCATCTTCTAGCACGATAATGAAGGTGCCTCACTACTTCGCCCAGAGAGGTACTACCGGTTAATATACGTGCGTGAAATTGACGCTTCTCTATCACATTCAGAATCCTTATGTCTATTTCATAGTACAGTCGTCGCCGACGAAGGCGCAATATACAAAGTCGGACCATGGAGTGCCTAACCCTCCGGCGACAAATAAGAAGGGAAGAGCCCACTGTAAATTTCTCGATCGAGCGAGTAATATACGTGATATTGACCGTCTCCACAGATGAATTTATGTATCAAGTAGACTCTTTCTTGGAAACGATTGCTTTATTGGATCTACGGCTACAGGAACTTGCTTCGGTCTGTGCAGTTACACCGGTGGAGGACTTTGATGACATTAGCAATGTTAAAACAAGAAGTATTCTACACCGTCGAACGATCCGATGGAATATAGAATCTCGTGAGTCTTGTTAGACAGACTCGGCGTGGCACCGGCAGAGACAATGGAAAACGTCTCCACAAAAGACAATGACTTCATTCTTTACACTGCAAAGTTTGTTCGTTTCCTCCCTCAGTAATGACCAGATTATGACAAACAGTTTCGTTGAAAGTGGGGGTGGCACTTGCTACCCTAGCGCCCATATAAGCAGTCCGACGTGAATGTCTTCTTATAACATTGTCCTCCCCCCACTCATTTCCTTTCTTGTTTCCTTTCTTTTCTTTGTTTAATATTTCTTCTCCCCTCGCTTCTCGCGTCTATCATGGACTTCTCCAATCAGTCCACCGTCCCCCTGCCTTACAGCGTCATCGATCCTTTGACATCTGAGAGCCAGCTGCAGTCATCTCAGTCAATGGACCCTGCTTTATGGGCGAACTTCAACTTTGTCGGCGATAGTATTCTTGGCGACGACGAAGACACAAAACCCCCCTTATCCCGTGCTGCAACGGTCATGTCTAGTTTGATGGACCCGACATTTTTTACGGGAAGCATAAACTTTGGGGAGCCACTAGACACGTTGAGATCGAGGCGCGCTTCTGCTCTACCCAATGGTCTAATTTCAATGGATGTCCCCGAGACGAAAGTACCCCCTGCGGGAACGCGGGGGAGGCGTAACACGCGTCATCCATGGAAGGTGCGGGCTCATGCAGCCGCTAAGCATGAAGACGTTGTCGAAGAGGAATGTCGTGTGAGTCTAAGTTCAAGTCGTTATCCCGACACTCCTGGCGTCTTTCTGTAGGATGGCCTATGCCAAGTTTGCAAGGTTATCATGGCGCCGAGGGAGGAAACGTGGCAAGTGTGTCCAAAGTGCACTTACACGTACGTGTCGTGTCTTGTCCATATGTTCTCATCATTAATTATGTTAGGAATGTAGGCTCCTGAATCGACAATCCAATCCATTGTTTCGCGCAGGGGGACGGGCGATCTTCAGGCGCCTATACCCAGAGGAAAATCTTCCCGCCAGTGACGTCGACTGCAATCCGGCAGTCCTTGAAGCGCTGTACGCCGCGTACTTGTCCTCGCTCATAGAAGAATTCGCTCTTCATAGGAACGACGGCTTAGACCAGAAAGAACTCCAGCCGCTGATCGAGAGTAACGCAGCAAAGCATGCTTATTCCAAGTTGAGAATGAAGCAGCCTGTGATGTCCGAAGAGGTCACAGAGGAGAATGGCACGGTTGACTTGGAGTCGCAGTCGGAATTGATCAGATTAGAATGGTATAGTCCTGAAGAAGCGGGTCCTTCCACTCCAGTCTGAGCTGGGATACAGATATGAACACCGAATGTGAGAATGCTGAGCGCTGGTCGCTGGGTTTCGGTACAGTAAGATTAGTTTCTCGAAAATAGTTGGTATTTATCATGATATTCCCCCCCCCTTAATACACCATAATTCCATTATTAGCGCTCTGGCGGCGACGCGAGTAAACCAAATGAGAGACGACTGACATCTTCTTTGCAGTCTGCGCGATTGTCAGCGCAATGTGCTCTACTTGCTTTACTTTCTTCCACTGCTGCGATGCCTAACTGAGAAGACTCAGAACGTAAACGCTATCTGATGAAGTTGTTTCCTTACTTTTATTCACCATCTCAAAGGTAGCGCGAGTCATGGCGTCAGGGTGATGGCTAAAGCAACAGCAAAATAAGCCGGAACTGTACAGTACGCCCTATCCATGAACCATAACATGATGAATCATCGGACAGGAAGGACTACGGGGCAGAAGGATGTCATCTCCTGTTAATAAGTATATGTTATGTTCCCAGTCATAGCAGCCACCTCGTCTGGACTAATATCCGACGATCAGCAGTTCAACGATCGAACGAGTACCTGCAACTCAACCAAAGTAACTCAACGATAGTCAACTGAAACCGCAACCAATTGGAGACCCAGGGCACAAGCTTGGAGTCTACGAGGGAGGGACACTCAGCGCACAAGCTTGAGGACGGTCAGTTGAACCTGAGCACCACGCAACCAATTGGAGCGATCCAGCGCACAAGCCTGGAGTCGATCGAGGAGGAGCTTACTCAGCGCACAACCTTGGGCAAGGTCGCTTCCCGTAGCCCGATAGATGGGGTAAGTGCACCTCCCAAAGTCATACAGGAGAATAGTGTTCCCAAGGCGTTCATGGTCTTCATGGTCTACGGAGCGTGAGAGGTGAAGGGACGGCCCCACCGCCCAAGTTTCGAATTTATCATCTGGGAAATCTGCGAGCCATCCCTTAATGCAAAAACTGTCAGTGCTGGATACCGCTAATTAACGCAAATATTGGTTATTTCCCTCTTTTTACCGTGCTGGATGATGGAACCAGCAGCCCTCCTCACCACTGTCCGCCATGATAGCTGTCCCTCTGCCGGAATGTCCCCCCATACAATTGAGCTTATAAGTGTTCAACCTGAGAGAAGCGACCAACTTTCAAAAAAAATTTGTACCTTGTGGTTTTGCGTAAGACTCTAAGAGGGAGATGCGTGACCGTGATGATCACGCTGATACCGGACGTCCTAATTAAGATAGGGCGCGCTGACTCAGCATTGCAGTTTTTTAACTTTTACAACTGTCCAACTCAAATTCAGCTGAGTTTTCGCTTATTCGTTCTAATTATTGCAACGGAAGTCTGATACTACGATGTAATCTACATCAGACAGCTTTCGCCTGGTGAGTTTTCATGGAGAATTTTTCAGAATGGCCATCTTAACGGCTTTGGTCCGTAGCGCAACTCCTGCTTGAGTTGCAGACATCGTAGAAAATTATCAGTCCTCCTGAGACTTGGTATTGGAGAGGTTCCTATTCATATAACCATGTCTGTCGCAACCCATTTCCAAAATCATACCGAAAGCTTTATTCAGACCATTGATTTTCTCTTTTGTTACAGACGTGATGCTTAGCAACGACTGTCTGATTCCATCCTCCTGCTATACTGCAGGAAGACATGATATCTGATCACTCAGACCTACTTCTCTGTATTTTTTTCAGCACGAAATTCTATCTAATCGTCTTCTCGCAGAATATGGATCTGTCGCTCCCGAAACCACTCTTGCCACTCCGATGGTCAATGCACCGCCCCAAAATTGCTCAAACTGGCTATTGTCGACAATTGCTACTCGATTGCTTACAGCCAATAGCCATAAAAGACATATCCTGGATTGCCCCCGCCACTCCAGAGCAACACTTTCCATAATAATCAATATCCCGACAACCAATTCGCACTACTTCGAAATCGAATATAAGGCGGGGTGTCCCACCATGTTTTCACCCATCCCCCGCTGCCTCCCAGTATTTTCCCACCGAACAAATCCCTCCCCTCATACTTTCACCGTTCTCAAAACACGATGCCTCGCGTCTCCTCCGAAAAGTCAAAGGTGACTATCACCCCTTATCATCAGGCCCACAGTGGCACACAATTGTCCCGTTGCTGACGTTATCCTCTCCCTAATCTAGGACCGTCCTACCTGCCAAATTTGCGGAAATCAGTTTGCCGGACAGACTGGCCTTAGCCGCCATAAAAGGCTCCACGATCCATTTGCCATCCGGTACCGATCTTTCCTTTCTCCCTCTTTCTTTCTTTCACTTATCCTTCCGGTTTACAGGTATGAATGCCCGCACTGTGGCAAACTCATGAGCCAGAAAGCGAATCTGGATTCTCACATCGAGAAGTTACAGTTAGTGCTTTTTGCAATCGGTCTTTCTTGAGACTGACCCTTCCGTTCCCTAGTGCGGGACCTCACAAATGCTCTGTTGCTGGCTGCTGTATGGCTTTCCTTCAACCTCGTAGCCTCGAGCGCCATGTCCGCAAGTGCAAGGGACCTCAACATCTGGACGCTGCCAGGCCTTCATCGTCGGCGCTCTCATCGAAACATTTCCTTCCTGGCATCAATGCTGGCATGCTACTCGAAGGTCTCGGAGTCTTCCCGGCGTCTCCACAGTCGGATCTCGACGCTGGGTCCCCCAAAGAGCTCATATCCGTTTCGGACTCTTCCCCCAAGCCTTACGAGCCTCCTGCGTCGCCCGCTGTTCCTGAGCATCAACCTGATCGCCAAGGGACCGATTCGAATGCGGAGACTCTCAAAGAGATCGAACAGTGGCTCCAGACGTATTCCAACACCTCTAATCTTGGTCTTACCGATCCATTGTCCTTCGACTCTTCTTTGTATGGACCATCATCCATCACATCCTCAGATTATTTAGTCTCATCGGCATCGATTGATTTCCTTGAGGACAACCAGCTTTCGCGTCCCACGTTGGCGTCCTATCTCCCTTTGGATAATTCGCTGGAGATGCACCGCCCTCCGACCCTGGGTGCTGCGGATATGAACATCCCCTCACCAGTTGATCATCCGTCGATTAGTGATTTCTCATTCAAGTCCTTCGAGACAACCGAGTCGTCGTTTTCATTTGATTTTGATTTGTCGCTACCCTCGTCATCATCCTTCCCAGCCGAGCAGCCACTATTCGACTTTAACTTTGACCAGAGCGTCGACATCACTGGTTCATTTCCTTACTTTTGAATCTCTTTGTTTCCAGACACTTCGATCTTATCTTATTGTCATTTCGCACCATTCAAATTTCATCATTCAATACATTAGATACCACATGATTTTTTATTCTTATTTGACACATCCTGTTTACAAACAAATCCGAATTCCCGATAGAATACGATTCCACCACTGTCCAAATGTACATCTACCAAATATCATAAAAGGGATCCCGACATGTTCGCACCTCAGCGCTCAGTGTTTAGCCTTCCTCCGACGACGTGAGGCTTCCTCTATTCCTCAATCCAAAGTTCTCAGCCTTACGGTCGACCACTTAGTTTTTCTCTCCTCTATTTGCCTTGCCTTGAGTTTTTCGAGGACATATTCACCGCGGACGCTCCTTTGGACCTCTGGATCTCTTTCGCCTTTACTTTCAGAGTTCTCGAACTCGCTGTCCTACCAGATCGGCGTCGTACCTTCTTTCGCCCTCTATGTTTTCGCTGCCCTACCGTAGTTTGTGTTTTTGGTTACCCCCACCTTTTCACATATTTTCTTTATTATCCGGACAATGACCATGGACATATAGTATCTTCAGTACTTTCCTCAGCGCATACTGTGTATTTGCTGCGGCGCTGAAACATTTACTGGGCGCCCGGGAATGTTTACCGGAGGATGCTTTGGCTAAACTCCGAGTCCCTAAATGAGCATCAGAGTACAACTTGAAGACTGCGCAACCGCAGACCAAAAATGCGAAAAGAAATCTGCCCGTGCCGTTTGCTTCATTTGTAACATCCCTCTGGACCTTTAAATACTACTCATGTCGATCTTCCAGGAGTTCGTGGATTTTTTGTGGCAGCTACAAATTGTGATGTCGTAGTAGCGAGTCAATCGCAAACGTAGAAAGGACGGTGTGGCCCGAATTGCCGATGATGCTAGTATGCCAACGGTGGATTTGTATTATATTTTGCTTCAAAGTTGCATTTCCGACTAGATCGATACCGGTGGGTCTTGCTTTTTCCTTTCCTCTCTTTCTTGTGTCTTGGTAATTTCTGAAAAATAATAATGCCGTATCGGGACATTTTTGACACGAAATTCAAATCGGCACTACCGCCGGCAGCGGTACGTCATCAGCCACTTTGCGTCAGGAGCTGTTGTCCCTCTGTTCCTTACCACCATGACCTCGCCCGACAGGACGACGGACCAGCTGCTTTCTGCCAGCAAGGGATTCGATTATCTCTTCTCTAATGCCATCTCTGACGCCCAGACAGAGTTCGCGACTGACGATTCACCATTTCATTCGTTGGGCACTGGCGTTTGCGTCTTTTTGGAGGCCGCCATGGGAATGGAGGTATCTATTCACGTTTATCTGAAGTACTACTGATACTTACTTTTTCCTAGTCAGCTAAAATGGAGGAAGCCGCGAAATCTCTGGCCCTGTCTGAGGCTGGATCCAGGAGGCAGTTGAAGACCGCCAAAAGCAAGACAAACGCGAGATTACCGCCCGGAATTGAGTGGGAAATAGTGAACGCCGACTCTGTCGTGCTTTTGGGCATAACGCATGCACTGGGGTATGCGCGGCGATTGTGTGATATTTCTGACGAATACTAACCGGCCCTGCATCCAGTGAATCGTACATGGGATATCTTCAGTGCATGTAATACTGTCGTCTCTCCTCCTGATTATGTTCTCATGCAATCACAGATACTCTCTTAACAGGCAAGCATATTCCCTCTGTTCCAGACCCAAGCGCTAATTCCCAGGTATAGCGCCCATTCCAAATTTACCAAGTAGGTTCCAATTTGTTCGCATAGTTCTGATCTCACGACTTCTTCGCAGATTATTCAAGACCGTGTTCCCCAATGGTCTAGATGGGTACCGAACACCAGCCGCATCGCCCTCCGTATCTCGAAGGCCCTCCAATCCTAGTATACGCTCCGTTTCTACTAACGCTACGAAGACAAGCCTCTTCAGCAAGTGGTCGGGCGGGTCTACGCTGGCGGTCCCGCAGCCTATCATCTCTGAAGGTCCCGTCGACGAGCTCATAATATCAGGCACTGCGTTCGGTTTTGGGCTCTTCAATCTCGTCTTCTCGTTATTACCTAAACGTATACAGTGAGTCTCTTTTCGTTTTTCACGTCGTCAATTCACCTTTCATCAGGGGTGTCGTCGGTTTCTTCGGTTTCAAGCATGACCGCAAACTTGCTCTGCAAGCACTCGCAGTCTCCGCTGCTAAAACTGACGTGCATTCCGTTTTTGCCGCCCTCGTGTTGATGACATACCACGGTGTCGTTCTCCTTCTTTCTGGTTATCAGGCCGATGAAGCACATATTCTCAAGCAATATGGTGCAATGATAGCCAGTGTCAGTGAACGTTACCCGACGGGCTCATTGTGGATATTGAACCAGGTGTGTGTATATCATATCAGAAGGCCGTACTTTTGCTGACGTAACAATAAGGCGAAGATCAAGCGAATGTCCTACGATGCGCCGGGGGCTATTGGAGTTCTGAAAGATGGGTTGAAACCCGATAGGGAGGTGTCGTTCAAGCAAGCTGATACGCTGCTTGTGTTTGAGCTAGCTTGGACGTTGCTTGCCGAGAGAAGATATGAGGAGGCCGCGATTGAATTCGTAAGAATGACGGAGTTGAACAACTGGAGTCCCGCTACGTATTACTTTATCGCGTGTGGTGAGATTCATTGTATTCTTTCTTCTTGTTCTGATGACCTTCCTCGCAGGATGCTACATTACTATCGGCAAACTAGACAAGGCCCAGGAGCTCTTCGACGCAATTCCTGGAATGATTGATAAACGAAAAATGGGTGGTAAAGACTTGCCAATGGAGGTTTTGATCAAGAAGAAGAGTCGGTATTTTCGCCTCTCTACTTTGGACACTTGCTGACGCCCATGCACAGTCGCGTTCTACAAGGAAAAGCAGAAACGCCGCGGCGGGGACGAGAAGAATCTTGTGCAATGCATGAAGATCAGTCCAGCCGAAGGTACGTTGGCTCCTCGTTAATATTGGACAATTTTCTTATTGAGATTTCAGAGATGGCCATCTGTAAGTGTTACCGGATGTGAATTTAAGCGAGACTGACATCAGGATAGTCTGGAACACGCACGAGCGAATCTCGAAGGCCGTTGCTGAGGCTCACATTCGAGATTGGGCATCCCTTACGCCGCGGCCCACGATACGAGGCGGTTATATGGAAACTCTAGACCTACCTCCGCCCTCGGCCGAGGTACCGCTAGACTTAGATACACCTGATGAACTCGCGCTACGGTCACTTCTACTCGGCATTGTCCACCGTGTAACAGAAGACTTTGAAACTTCTCGCGCGTTCTTTCAGGACGCGATTGATAAGCAGGGGGATATTAGGGTCAGTACATGGATCTGTGGCGTAGCGATGTTCGAACTTGCCGTCGTTGATCTCAAAGAGAAGGAGGCGATAGGTAAAGAGGGAGATGGATGGGAAGAGGTGCTAGAGGGTGCCGAGGCCAAGCTGGATAAGGCGATGGCTCTTGCACCAAGCACCGCTGATTTATCATCGAGGTTGGATAGCCGGATCTCGATGCTGAGAGAAGAGATTGGGATCAAGAGGGAGATGCTTTCAGGAAATGTAGAGAAATAGAGGGCTCGTGTCCATTCATTCTTATCGCTGTTACGGGGCGGAACGGACAGGTACTATCGGTTTGCATATCACTCACTTCATTTAGGATGTAGACTCATTAATAATTACATACTGTTTATAGGATCGGACGTTCAAATCTTCAAGGTACTCTGATTCACTGTCTCCGTCGTTCATTTACATTTGGATGTGTAAGTGCCTTTCCGGGCAAAGAAGCAATTCCCCCCGCTGGGCGGGGCGAACCAAGACTGCGTTCTCAATAGTTTCTCAGTTTCATGACACCCTTATCATTGGCCCGTATTTTTGTTGGATCATTGACCATCCAGTTAAGCACCTTGTTTGAAAAATTTGGCATGCAATCCTCAGTCCTCTGTCCCATGCGACTATCAGTTGGCGAGTGCTATTTATCCAGCGCACAAAGGTCTTTTTGAATCTGTCGTTCACAACTAATCTTCCCGAGTAGGTGAGCCCATCGCGATGGTTTCGTTCAGTCGAAGCTTTTGTTCTCGCGACTGCTCTTATTTATATAGGTGGTCGGTCCTGGTATCGGTACAACCAGGTGCAGTGTTTCTTCTGCTACAATCCCTCCGCCGGTCGGAGCCTTCCGAGAAGTTGGGGCGTTATAGCCGAAGACGATGTGTATGTGCTATCATTTCTTGCACATTACACACGAGAAATATTATTTTGGTAAGAGCTGGTGTATTATCCCAACACTTCACAGCTTCAAAGGTTCACTGTTTAGACCTCTCTGAATGCCGGAATTCCTGTCGGGTCATAAGTTACGTCTGAAATCAGTGGCAGCACTGAGCGCACGGGTTACATCCCATATATTAAAGACCGTGATCTCACTCGTAAGCACATACTTGTTCTTCTGTGTCGTCCACTTCTATAGGGCCAGATGCGTTGCCACAGCTTCGCTCCTTCAACGACCACGGTCCATTCTGCGTCTAGGTCATAGAATTTTTCACTTATTCCTGTCTATTATCCTTCCCCTTTCACTATGTGAAAGAGGCCGTTTACCTTCCCTGCTCAGCATGAGATGACACGGTTACCGCCTTCCACAGACCGCCGGTGCTATGTTCCCTGTTGTTCTTCGATCACAATGTTTGACAAAGAACATTCCCGATCAGTGCATTGTTTCCTTGTTACATGTGATAGAAGTTGACGCCACTAATGCGACCACTCTTGTCCTTCATCTGGACCTTGCCTTTATTCGAAGCCATTCCAAGTCCCTATATAATCGTCCTTCACTCCTACGCTTCGCGACTATACTGAACACCATGTCCAACTCTGCTACTACGACCATCGCTGCTGTTACAGCCACTTCCAATCCCGAGGAGTTGCAACTTCGCAAAATGACTCCGGAATTGGAGACAGTGCCTGCCACTTCCACCTCCGTGCCACCTCAACATGTCTCGCCCGAAACGTCCAAGACCGACGCTGAGGAGGACCTTCACGAAGAACTGAAGAACAGAGTTGCGGAGAGCCTTCAAGGTTAGTTTGCATTAGATTGATATCCCCATGATATCGACTTATGTGACGCGTTCAGCTCATCGCATCGCGTCCGAAGCCACTGTAAAAATGCTTCAAAGAAATGTCGAATTGGATGTTAGTTCTACGGCCAATTCGTCTGGCGGCGATGAGGGCAATATTTCAACTCGGCCTGATCGAATTTGCGGCTTCGAATGAGCGTGCATGTCGCTACGACTTAGAGGATCAAGGATCTTGACCTTGTTATATTTCTATCTGGATAACGGCCTTCGATGTTCAATAAATTCGACTTGATATTGTTTAACCACTGTGAGGCGCGATCGAGGATAGGTTCGACGGTCGAGGAATTCAAAGAACTATTCCCGGAAGATAAGAAGAACGCCCACAGCTGGCATTTTGTATGCACACCCGAAGTTCTCGAACGGCCCATTCAATGACGGCCCAGCGTATAGGATAGCTTTCCGCTGCTATGGAGAGATATTTCTCAGGTGTGATACTTAAACCCGGTTAGTGTCTCCGAGTAGACCATTATCCCGACACCGGGGAACCCGTTCACGATGTTCTATTTTGTAAGATTGTACTCAGCAGATGTGAATTCAATTATGACCGCTCTTTCTTCTCCCTGACAACTCGGGAACGCTTAATTCAGGTGGTCCGTCCATCAATTCCAAGGCACCTGTGCCGACTCGGGGGTATTTCTGATTGAAGTGTTTCTTCTTTGTCTTGTGATAATGGAACGGTATGGTGAAGTAATTGATTGAGATAAACGAACTGGTTCACGGAGTCATTTTAAGGACAGCAAACACTCAGGGTTGTAAGCTTCGAAGTCCGGAAGACCATTCCTGGATCTGCCATTCTGACTTGCGATGAGATCCATCTGACCCCACGGCCGTCATTCGTGAAATACAGGCTTCGACATATCACCTTCGAAACTGTTTAATCGTCGTGGCTGCAATAGGGTTTCTGAGGAAAGCCGATAAGCGTCGGTCGAAGGACTGAGCGTCGAGAGTATTTGGAGTCGCTGCTACCATTACCATTAGCACTCACCTAGTCGTCCATCAATTACTCCTATCGACCGAAGTCCACTTGATGCGTATTTCCCAGTCATGCAATCGCAAACTTCTATCTCTGTGATCGAGTAATCAACGTCCGAGTGGGTTTCTCGACATGTCAACATCTTACCCAGGCTTATCTCTCAATGCCATATGGCCCGGAACCCGTAGCTCTGACGACCGTGTGTCTGAAAATCACGGAACATAATAATTATCGTCATGGGAGTTTTAAGTGTAGCCAATGAAGGAAGAGGGAGGGACTTATGACACCACGTTTCCTAAATGTTCCACGATGTCTTATCTCGAGGGTTCTTGAACATCGCGTTGATAGTGACAGTTGCATATGAAATACATCCTCGTGTCGATGGGATTCAGTGATGCAGGATATTGCATACGGCTCCCTTCAATACCTCATGACATCGTGTTATCTTAAGAGGGCGTCTCAGAAAAACATTTTAATGCTTGCCATGTTCAGTGAGACGAAATCAAAGCATGAAGTTGTCAGAGGCGCAAGGGTCACTGAAAAAACATTGAGGCATCGATGCGTGTAAGGAGGTGCAATGGATTGGGATTGCGTCGTAGGCAGTGCAGTGTGGACCCAGGACGACACACGTTCAGAACAACAGAGATCTCTAGGACAGTTGACCCTAGTTATGACGTGTCACACTGGTGGAAGTACGACGAAGGAAATCAAATAAAGAATCAAGATGCAGAGATGCGACTGACAAAACTGACGGCGGGATCCTAGAATGCTGGACTAGAATTGGAACAATATCAGAATCCTCATGTAGTGGCACTGCCGTGTCGAATAGTAGCGGTATAGTCATGACCGAAGTAATGCTTCCTGAGAAAACTTGGATACAATCTAGGCTCCAGCCGTCGGCCCGGAGGACTCGAGGTACATACAGTAGCTTAGACAAAGCCAATCGCCAAGTCAATTGGATTCTATTCGCTGGTTTAACAAGTGCCAGCGATGGATCCTGTAGCTGCCGGTTATGGAGCGGCTCCGACTAGAGGGTCGGGAGTTAACCTATATATAATCACGTGCGTTTCGCGCCCCGACCGAGGCCGACACGTCTTTTTGACCACAATCTGTTGTGATATGGGGGATCAGTTCATCTTCCATACGTACACGCGCTGTGTCGAGCCAGTAGTATTGCGCTTGGCTGAGCTCTGCAAACGCATGAGGATGTACACTACAGTACCTACTTATATACTAAAAGACTATCTACTAGAATCTTCTATACTTTTCCTATATCTTCTTTCTTAATCAGCATCTTCGGCATGATGCCGGATTGCCATATTCCAACACAATCCATGTGGCATGATCTTCAACAAACGATGGCATCAACCGTAGCCATGCTGGAAACGACATAATACCGACTATTTCCTGGTCTCTCCATTGAATATTACGAAGAGTTATTCGCCGCCGACACTCCTTGGGACTAAGTATTGATCCCTATCGCGTCTGCTTTCAGAATTTGCCGAAACCTGGTCTTGCAAAATCCAGAAACTGAGAAAGCGTAGCCTCATTTGTATGACTTATCTCCCGCCTAGCTACCCCGTCCAATCGATTTCAAATCGTTACCCTCCTGTTGCGGTTGATCTTGCTTCTTGCTATTAAGGTCATGGTCCTTCCCTTCCGCCCGGGTTCGACAAGTTCGACAATCATTCATCCTCTTCAGCGCATCGACTTAGACACCGGATGTTACGAAGATGCAGCAACTTCGCTGAAAATTCTGCCTAGTGTAGGCGACTGATATAACTTTAGGAGGCTGTTTACCTTTCATGTCATTACAGGATTTCCTCTATTACCCTACCTCTATACTTCTGAACAATCCTTCTGGTGTATCGACCTAGGGAGCTCAGAGATTATTCTTACGTTTGAGAGTGTCTTTTCCTTCCAGAAACATGGGAGCTCGCTTCCAGGGATCACATCATTAGAACAAAATTCAGTAGGCTAATTATCAAAATCCTAGCGTTACGTCTATGGTGTTTTCAGCATACACACATCTATCATCTGACAATTATACCCACCCTTATATCGATGCGTCCAACTGTATGAAGGGAACTGCGAGGCATACGTACATTCCTCACCCGTCGGTATTCCCTGAGAACTGTACGCGAACCATTGGAACATCTAACGCTTGTCCAATGTTACACCGCTCGAGTCGGTTACATTCCTACTCCTCTCGCCATAGTTATGTCAGTTCATGGCCCGAGCATGCTGAATGATAATTCTTCGATATCTTTCCAGGAACTGGTATACTATTTCTGCCAGTACGTAGTTTAAGGGCCGGATCGTTGTGTCGACGTTTAGCGGGACTTTAGAGGAGAGTGTGTGATGTGGGCAATATGGGAAAGTCTCATGTCGTCGGGGGAAGGCAGGGCGCTGAGGTGCGAACACGTCGGGATCCCTTTTATGATATTTGGGAGATGTATATTTGGACAGTGGTGGAATCGTATTCTATCGGGAATTCGGATTTGTTTGTAAACAGGATGTGTCAAATAAGAATAAAAAATCATGTGGTATCTAATGTATTGAATGATGAAATTTGAATGGTGCGAAATGACAATAAGATAAGATCGAAGTGTCTGGAAACAAAGAGATTCAAAAGTAAGGAAATGAACCAGTGATGTCGACGCTCTGGTCAAAGTTAAAGTCGAATAGTGGCTGCTCGGCTGGGAAGGATGATGACGAGGGTAGCGACAAATCAAAATCAAATGAAAACGACGACTCGGTTGTCTCGAAGGACTTGAATGAGAAATCACTAATCGACGGATGATCAACTGGTGAGGGGATGTTCATATCCGCAGCACCCAGGGTCGGAGGGCGGTGCATCTCCAGCGAATTATCCAAAGGGAGATAGGACGCCAACGTGGGACGCGAAAGCTGGTTGTCCTCAAGGAAATCAATCGATGCCGATGAGACTAAATAATCTGAGGATGTGATGGATGATGGTCCATACAAAGAAGAGTCGAAGGACAATGGATCGGTAAGACCAAGATTAGAGGTGTTGGAATACGTCTGGAGCCACTGTTCGATCTCTTTGAGAGTCTCCGCATTCGAATCGGTCCCTTGGCGATCAGGTTGATGCTCAGGAACAGCGGGCGACGCAGGAGGCTCGTAAGGCTTGGGGGAAGAGTCCGAAACGGATATGAGCTCTTTGGGGGACCCAGCGTCGAGATCCGACTGTGGAGACGCCGGGAAGACTCCGAGACCTTCGAGTAGCATGCCAGCATTGATGCCAGGAAGGAAATGTTTCGATGAGAGCGCCGACGATGAAGGCCTGGCAGCGTCCAGATGTTGAGGTCCCTTGCACTTGCGGACATGGCGCTCGAGGCTACGAGGTTGAAGGAAAGCCATACAGCAGCCAGCAACAGAGCATTTGTGAGGTCCCGCACTAGGGAACGGAAGGGTCAGTCTCAAGAAAGACCGATTGCAAAAAGCACTAACTGTAACTTCTCGATGTGAGAATCCAGATTCGCTTTCTGGCTCATGAGTTTGCCACAGTGCGGGCATTCATACCTGTAAACCGGAAGGATAAGTGAAAGAAAGAAAGAGGGAGAAAGGAAAGATCGGTACCGGATGGCAAATGGATCGTGGAGCCTTTTATGGCGGCTAAGGCCAGTCTGTCCGGCAAACTGATTTCCGCAAATTTGGCAGGTAGGACGGTCCTAGATTAGGGAGAGGATAACGTCAGCAACGGGACAATTGTGTGCCACTGTGGGCCTGATGATAAGGGGTGATAGTCACCTTTGACTTTTCGGAGGAGACGCGAGGCATCGTGTTTTGAGAACGGTGAAAGTATGAGGGGAGGGATTTGTTCGGTGGGAAAATACTGGGAGGCAGCGGGGGATGGGTGAAAACATGGTGGGACACCCCGCCTTATATTCGATTTCGAAGTAGTGCGAATTGGTTGTCGGGATATTGATTATTATGGAAAGTGTTGCTCTGGAGTGGCGGGGGCAATCCAGGATATGTCTTTTATGGCTATTGGCTGTAAGCAATCGAGTAGCAATTGTCGACAATAGCCAGTTTGAGCAATTTTGGGGCGGTGCATTGACCATCGGAGTGGCAAGAGTGGTTTCGGGAGCGACAGATCCATATTCTGCGAGAAGACGATTAGATAGAATTTCGTGCTGAAAAAAATACAGAGAAGTAGGTCTGAGTGATCAGATATCATGTCTTCCTGCAGTATAGCAGGAGGATGGAATCAGACAGTCGTTGCTAAGCATCACGTCTGTAACAAAAGAGAAAATCAATGGTCTGAATAAAGCTTTCGGTATGATTTTGGAAATGGGTTGCGACAGACATGATTATATGAGTAGGAACATCTTCAATATCAAGTCACAGAAGGACTGATAATTTTTTAAGATGTCTGCAATGTAAGCAGGAGTTGCGCTACGAATCCAAGCCGTTAAGATGGTCATTCTGGGAAATTCTCCATGAAAGCTCACCAGGCATAAGCTGTGTGGTGTAAATGACAAAGTAGGAGCCGACTGCAGTTGTAGGTATTAGAACGAATAAATGAAAGTCCTTCTCAATTTGAGTTGGACGGAGGTTGTAAAAGTTGAAAATTTGCAATGCTGAGTCAGCGCGCCCTATCTTGAATGGGACGTCGGATATTAGCGTGATCGTCATAGTCACGCATCTCTCTCTTGAATAGTATTGTATACTTATTCTCACGCAAAAGCTAATTGTTTCTCTTGGGAAGAAGAGATATTCGCTCATTCATATCTCGGTAAGAATCGGGCAACGGGACGGCTATAAACACGGAAAGTGGTCTGTGGAAGGCAACGCCTTTCTGCGTGTGTCTGATGTACAGGGGATGCTTTTTTCTCCTTCCTCTGCCCTGACTATAACACCATGTCATTTCCTTTCTAGCGTTATTCCTACTCTCTCTTCAATGGCTAGGAAGAAAGACAGAAAACTTTGGAATACGACGTTATGGATGTTGCCGCAAAGGTAAAGCGCGCAATTTATAGCTGATACTCAGACTCATTTGTCATGGCACCAGGGAACTAAAGCACCTCGACCATAAAATCCTCCCCGTTATTGACATGACGTTCATCTCCACCGGTGCCGGTGTGACTACAGAGGGTCTTGTGCATACATATCCATAGCCATCAAACTTTTTACTCATATAGACGACCCTCAATCAAGGAAGCAGCAATTACACTGGTAAATCATTGCCCCACAGGTGTTCAATATAACCTAGCATCAGACAAGCCGCGGCCTGTATTACGCTTGGCTCATATGCACTCTCCCTCACATGCGGTCAGATAACTGACGTCGCAGGTGGAGTGGCATGCCTACCTTTGCTCGAAACTCTAATCGTTCATACGGACATCCGAGGTCTAAGTTACATGTCGTAATAATATGGGAATGTCGCTAGTCTCAATTCTTTCTATTGAAGCAAATGTACTCATAACTAACAATTCCGATGGTACCTCACCGATTTTGGCCGTGCACTGGCTGTCGATGCTTCATCTTCCCAACCTTCTAGGAATAGTATCCCCGGTTCGCTGCGATGGCTCGCTCCAGAGAGCCTTGAGTTTGATTTATTGGACCGCGCCGCCCGAGACGTCTACGTTCTTGGTTGTACTGTCGTTGCGGGAATGTTTCCTTTCCTCCTATGATACGACGGAATTCTGCTGATTCCTCATAGACTTTCACAGGCAGGGCTACCCTGTCCAAATATCAACCACGGCTCGGCAATCATCGATCATCCACGAGGTGCTCAATTCCTCAGGAACAACACTCTTTAATGCAGGAGGGTGCTCTCTTACTTTGGCTGATAGCAGACCTTTTTCGAGCGAGCTTCTTTATGATTTGGAGGAGCTGGTGGTCTACCCTCACATAGTCCCTTAGTTGTCTACCCAACAAATTTTCTCATACAAAGAGAACGAAATTGGATTGCGTCTTCCTCTCGAACTTGTATTTGAGATCCAGTCAAAAGTGACCATATCGCCCAATTTCGAGTATTCGCATTTCTACTTGATCCAAACCTGTCAGACATTTCAGGGAGTTCATTCGTCCCAATAAGGACCTACGCTTATATTCACCACTGATTCATAATGGCTGTTCCTGTCATGTCGTAAACATTTCAAGGACGGCTCCCCGACAGGGTAAACAATGTTACTTGAAGCCTTCCTCGCAAATACTGCACCTTTTGGGGGAGGTGCTTGACATATGAGCCACCCGGTCTTATCCAGCCACCTTGCTGTGACGAATAGTCCTTGTTTTCAGTATAGCGTAACATTACCAGTCAGAAGTCCCACTGTCCCAGTCCGGTTTTGTTGCACCGTGGAACAAGTCCCGATCCCTTGTTGATTCTTCATTACCGTAGCACTGGAACAAAAGGAATTCTGAATCGGTCCTTTCATGAGATATACTCTTGATGAGCAAAGAAACAATGTTGCGCGAAGAACGCGTCAGCACGTGGTAAAGATGCACGACCACGTGGTCGGACTTTGAATCTCCAAACTTGAACTTGAACAGCGACGACGATTCACGGCGCCACTCATTATCCCAAGGGTTGCTATACAAGCTACTTTGTTATTGAGGTGATTCTTTTTTACGACATCATTGTTCCTTATTCGCGAAATGTTCGCAAACAACTCTTCTTTCCTTTATAAACCTTGACAGTTTCTTACCACTCACATACTTTCCCCCCATGGCAGACTGTACCACAAGTCAACCTCCTCCATCGTCAACAGACTCCAACAGCAGCGATCCAGGTCGAGTTACTCCTCCCAACCGTCCGTGGTGCCCAGAATACGCTATGAACCACACACCGATCGTGAAGAAGGCCCAAGGGCACAGCAAATTCTCCGCCGAGTTACTAGAAATTAAAGAAAGACACAGGGAAATTGCTACTGAAGCGCGTGGTCATTTCATCTACGGACCTTCAGCGGAAGCGTTTTTGGACGAGTACATGCCTTGGAACGACGCGACCCCAGCAGACTACAGGAAGATGGAACCCCGTCTGCCCGAGCAGAATTTACTTGCTTCCATGGCGCGCGTTGGGGAGTCTGCGATGTACGGCAAATATGTACGTTTTCCATCACTTTCTTTCGTTCCTTCGCTGACGATCTCATTCTCAGATCAAAGCTCTCGCGAACTGGCCCTTGCGTCTGAAAGGAGATAAACCCGACTACTTGTCGACATTCCCCAAGCTTGGCAAGTTCCGTGACCCAGATACAAACTGCGGGAATATCGCAGTCGATATCGGAGTGTACGACTCTGACGATATGCCTGAGGGGCGCACCACCGATCACTCGCTCATGGAGACGCAGACAGAGTTTAAAGCGCACGCTACCTACGATGCTTTCGTTGACTTGGACGACGACCAAGACTCACCGGCTGCGGAAGAAAACGGCGAGGAGGAGGAGGAGGAAGGGGAATACGAGGTTGAGGAAGAAGAGTCAGAAGACGAAGCGGCTGAGGAGGAGGGCGAGGCGGAGGAAGAACCGCAAGTCGATGAGGTCGTACCTGTGGACGTCGAAGTGCTGCCTGATTTTCCGTTCGAGAACGATTCCATCAAGGGTCGTGAGACACGGGGACAGATATCCTGCTATGCGGGGGTCACCATGATGCTCCAGCACCGCTCCCACCTTTTCACAATTCTCATCTGTGGACCGTTCGCACGATTCATTCGCTGGGATCGATCTGGTGCGATTGTCAGCAAACGTTTTGACTACACGGCGCAGAGGACGTTGATCTTCAAGTTTTACTTGCGTTTCGCCCAGTTATCACCAAGCCAACGCGGTAAAGATCCAACCGTCTCACCCCTCCTCAATCTGCACGAGGATGCCATAGCTCGGACGAAATTCAACCAGTTTGATACAGACATGTGGCATGGTGATGCTGGGCCGAAACCACAGAGAGACATCGGCATCGAAGACCAGAAGCTTCTGTGTATCGACATGACCTTCGATAACGAACCCCACCGATTTGTTGTCTGTGCGCCAAAGTTCGACGACGGTGCGTTCTCGCCATTTGGACGATCGACGCGTCGGTCTCTGGCTATCGATTTGGATAGTCCTGATCTGGGTGACCCTGAGAAGCCCTACGGTGGAATCCTATTTTTGAAGGACTATTGGCGAGAAGACTCGGCTCGGACGGTGAAAGAATCGGACGTCTACCATCTCCTTGCTGAGCACAAAGTCCCCCACGTAGCTGAAATGGAGACGGGCGGCGACGTTCCCGACATGGTCACGATTACTCAACAACATGCCCGAGCATTGCCTAACCAGCGCCGACTGCCGACGTTACGAGCTCACAGAATCTTCCTGAAAACTATCGGCAGAGACCTCACGACATTCTGCAGCGTCAAGAGCTTGGTGACATGTATTGCGGATGCCATGAAAGGTTAGTTCTACGTCGTCCTTTGTATTTCCTCAGATCTCAATAATTCATTTTCATAACAGCTCACCAGGCGGCGTTCGACAGCGCGGGTATTTTGCACCGCGATATCAGTGTCGGAAATATCATGATTACTCGAGACCACCGGGGGTTCCTCATCGATTGGGACCATTGTGTGATTCTTACCGACAGAAGCGGGCAACGACGCGTAGGGAGAACGGTTAGTATCTTTGTTCAGTTCTCGCGCCCTTCTCGACTGATACATTCATTATCCAGGGTACATGGCAGTTCATGTCTGCGCACCTTCTGAGTACCTTTGGGACCACGCACACGCTTGTGGATGACAAAGAGTCTTCCCTATGGGTTCTCCTCTATATTGCCATGCGATACACTCCCAACTCCCGCGAACCTGTTGAATTGCATCATGATTTGAAGTCTTGGTTTCAGGACTATGTAATCGGATCTCGTGGGGATACAGGTGGTGTGGGCAAGCTATCCGTTTTAACGTTACACAGACGGGTGGTGCCATCATTCTCTGTCCCCGGTCTCAACGATTTACTTCGAGAGTTGGCTGACGTTTTTGCCGTCCGATATCAGCCGGCACCTAGTGCGGACGATGATGCTGTATACGAGTATATGAAGGCATCCCCGAATCCCCAGATAGCCGAGAAGTCTTCAAAGGGACATTATCTCGCCAAGATAGAGAAACTGAATAGCCCTACCTGGCTCCTCAAGACTTTGCGCAAGCATGCGAAAACGATGAAGGTGCCTGACAAGAGGGGTAAGGATTGGCACAAGAACGCCTGCTACAGCCAGGAAGAGTTTTTAGGGAGCTCCAGGAAGCGGACGGCGGCGTCGGATCGTCTTGAAACGAAGAGAGTGAAGGGCTTGGGCGGGGAAGCGCACAGTTACAGCTACGACGTTGTTGAGGATGATGATGAAGAGACCTAATAGGGCTTTTATATGGTTACTATTGGTAGAATAAGACGGCGACTTCCCAAATCTTGACCAGCCATTGTCTGTGATAAGTTTTCCCCCCACTATTGCTCATTTTAGATTTTTCGTTGTTGACTTGGAATCGGTGCATCGTACCAAGCTTGAGTCGGTGGCAACTTTGATTAGCGCTGTCTGTATTCACCCTCTTGATCACACTTCCCAGTTCATCGAGTATTGCATTGACGAGAGCTTGTATGTATTGACGCCTCCAAAATCTAGGTTACCGTAGACACGTCATATAGACCAGCAGACCAAGAGCTTGTTACATGCGTGTCGGGGGACAGTGTACACGCCGGTTTGGGGATAACACTTCTCACCTCCCGAAGGCTCTTGAATGGCGCGTACGTATATAAAGGGAATTTAACCAATCTCCCCAGTCGCCATTAATTGCACGACAAAATACCTTTGTCAGCTGCCTCTGCACGTTGCTTTCGTCTTAGCACTCCCATTTGGTTTTGAACTGGTCCTGTACGGAGGTCCAGACTCTTCCGAACGCGACAGACGAACATCTTTTCATCGAGTTTGATACAAGTCGATAGTTCATTCAACACATCGATCTCCGTTTCCCGCGTCTCCGGCTCCGGGGTCTCCAGAATGAGAGGTATACCCTGAAATATCAGTCAGAATATGATGAAATGGTGCTAAGCCTATATATACCCTATGCAAAGGCGAGCATTTTGGGATAATTAGACATGATGTACAAGCATACAGACATTCTCGCGGCGATCTCACTCTGATGTGAAATCTGTTTTCACGTTGTTATTGTTCGCAGGTGCGACAGGCCAACTCGTTCCTGCAACTTTGTTACTAATTTAAAGACGTCGGCAATCGGGAAGCCAAAAGAGGGACAAGGTGTATGTTTCTTTATCGGACAGTGCTTAATAGGAGACCGTTGAGAGTTGATTAAGACCTACTCACATCCATCCTTATTTCGAATATCGTAGCCCTATTGCCATTTGAGTAGGGCTACTGTCGAAGTATGAATCGCTATTCACGACCGCAAACCTGTGTCCTACAACAGCCGTTAGCGTGCATGTATTTAAACAGACTAAAACTCAGAATTTCTCCTCTACTGCTGTTATGAGTAATACCATGGAGATGAGAGAAATCGGAACTTATGATGTGGCTACCACCGGTCTGTCTAGTAATTATTCGATATCGTCGGAGTGACCGCCTATTTGGTTTACCATGTTTTCACGTACCATTACTACCGATGTAGGGGGGGGGGTAGGGGTAGGATTACACAGCACGGTCCAACAAGGGACGCCGGGCGTAGATAATACATGGTCGGTACACTAACACTCTAGCATACTAATCACGTACTGACTTATCCACTGATACCCTCAGCCAGACCCAAAGGCCGAGCTCACGGTCAACTTAACGTTGCTGGGTAGAACCTAGGGTCCAGTTGAGAGCCTCCGGGATCTGCTATGGGTAGTCCCTCATCAAGGTCGATACATCGGTAGCTTGTACACGTTTTTCAGCGTGGCGGCGCGGGCATGAATGATGCACTGTGCAAAACATGTCTTTCCCATTTTCCGCCTGGTTTGGGAGCATTGGTTTTTCTTTCCGAGCATTTTTTACTGGGCGTTCAATTGTTACGGAACAGAGCTAGACTTGAGGATAAGAGCTATGCCATACAACGAAAAGTGGGAGGTGTTGCCATGCGCGAGTAATTGGCATTCATGGTATCTGCTTCGTATACTCCGATTTCGACTGCGAGGTTATCTCGATTCGCGTCTGGGTCACGGAATCCTTAGCTGGGGACACGTCGACAGGTATTCCGGTTTCGTCACATCCAGAGGTGAGGGCCAGTAATCAAGAGTAGTGATTTGAACACGACTAGGCCGTTAGAAGACAGATTGTGCGAATCGGTGGAGGAACAAAGTACGTTTCAAACTCGGGGCGACTTGCCAAGGGGACGAGCTGATCAATTTGCGACGTGCTCGGTTCGCTGTGTTCGTAGCTCATCGGAGTGGCCTCATTTAAAGGCATGTATTCCTTTAAAGCATTTCTTGGGCTAGAAGACTACATATGAAGGCACTGTTCGTTTCGATAGCGATCTCCACGCGTCGTTCTTGGATTTCTGACAACTTGACGGACATTTTGCTTCGTACTTGCGTAGGGGTGGTATCCGATGTGTACATGGATGCAGGGGAGCTAGATCTGTAACGGTCCTTCTAATTTTATGATTGAGTAGTCCTGAAGGCCCTTGTCCTGACGCGGGAATGAAGTGGATGAGTGCTCAGAAACTGAAAGAATCCATTGACTATTTACTGAGCCATGCTGACAGACTCACCTCAAATAACGGAGCATTTTTCGATATGTTATGTCGTAATTTGCATGGAAGTGGATCCGATCTGGACCAGAACAAGAAAGCGTCGTGGAAGTTCAAGTTCCAGCTACAATGCTGAGTCGGCGCGCCCTATCTCGAATGGGACGTCGGGTATCTGACAGCGTGACAATCACAGTCACACCTCTGCCCAACATCTGCCTCTCACGCAGGCACAAGAGAAATTTGTTTCCTGATTCTGACACGAATCATATCTTTTAGGAAGAAGATCATTCACCGGAGCTGGTGCGAGAATCAGGCAAAGGGGCGGTTATCAAGATGGAAAGTGGTGTGTCTTGTTCCTCGAACTTGAAAGCAATGCCTTTCTGAATGTATCTGATATACCGATAGTCCATACCAGGCTTGCGTGTTTCTACCACTGTCGGCTAGATGTACCCATCGCTCTACTTGTCCCCGCCAGTGGTTGGATGATGCCAAAGAGCACTTGCAATGGATCGAGCATGCGGGCTAACCGTCGTACAGTGGTACATGGCATTTTGAGGGCAAGATCGATATAGTTCGGTGATAATCGGGGTTAGGTGATTCTTTGGTAGGCTGAAATATGATTTTAGAGCGCTGGCAATCTGAAGGACACGAGTACGACATCCTTAACTACTCCATTCAATCCGATATCCTCAGTGGTAGGACAAGCCATAGGTACGTTGTTCATCTATTCCCTGCCGCGTTTATACTGACCCTTGCAAAAGTCGTACATATACAAGCCGAGAGAAATGCTTAGCAGCGATGGTGATAGGGACAGCATGTGTTCAGCTATTGCGATGTATTTATCGAGAGAAACGGTTATCTGTGGATAGTTGGATATTTCCAGACCATTCACATCTCTTCGCCTCCGGTAACCGGATACAGAACCGGATACCCTTGTATATCTAAGTTGATTAGGCATGGGACCACTGGGCGCCTATCGATCCATCCATCATGTTCACCACCACCTCAAGTCCGAATCGTCCCACCATGTCGACTCCCCATCCAGTGTTACTCAACAAGTTGCACACCGACCACCGTGAAAACTACGCCGGCGAAGGATATGTATATCCCATCACGGCTGCCATCGAGAAATCGGGATTCACAGAACTAAGCCACCTAAATCGCCTCAGGCGCATGGTGCGTATCGTGGTCACTCGAGTCACATCGCTCATGCTAATGATTTGGTTTAGGGAAACGAAAGTCCAATCATGGATCGTCACTACGACAAACAACGCTTTACTGCTGATAACGCTGACGAGACGACGAGTCGGGCGTGGTATCTTCGGATGAGACAGATTATGGAGGAGATCGACCGATTCTATCCTGTTTGTAATGTTGATGATCGCGATTTCAGGTTTTTAGACCTCGGGTGAGCCAATATACGATTTCATCGCCATCATCTAACCAAGTACTGATCTTTGGTCGATAGCTGCTGCCCGGGCGGGTTTTCCTCTTACATTCTCGATAAGAACCCGCGGGCCACCGGCTTTGGCATATCCCTCTCTCCTCAGGAAGGTGGTCATTCCTTTCTTATGGATGAACACCTCCTAGACCGGTACTCTATCATGTTTGCCAACATGGCCAAGTTTGAACTCGCTCCCGACTCGAACCTAGCATCTCTTCCTATGACCATGGAGAGCTTCGACCTCGTCGTCATGGATGCTCATCATCTACGCAATCAGGCGCCTATGGCGGTTCACAAAGTGTATACATCTCAGCTTATCCTCGGGCTCAGCGCAGTAAAAATAGGAGGGTCGGTTGTTCTCAAGCTTCACCGTCTAGAATCGGGGTATTCCGCACGTCTGCTTTACCTCCTCGATAAGACCTCTTCGGGAATCAAGACGTTCAAGCCTATGACCATGCACAAAGAGCGTGGTTCGTTCTATGTCATCGCACGTGGTGTCGGTTTGGATAGCCGTGGCCGGCCCTCGGTGGAACGGCAGACTCTGTTGCAGCATGCAGTGGAATCATTTCGAACTCTTTGGGTGAATTTAGGAGAGGAGGGGAGCGAAAGGAAGGCGGTGGTGGAGGACTTGGATTTTATCATCACGGTGGACGAACTCATGCGGAGATATACGTATCGCTTGGGAGGCCTGGGTCGGAAAGTCTGGGAAATCCAGTCCAGAGCACTAGAGGCGTTGTTCAGGAAGAGAAGGGTTGCCGGAGGTTAGTTGTGCTGTCCAATGATAGATGAATTTTGTATGCCGAAGCATTTTTTGTGTCATTAGTGCGTCTATTCGAAAGATTATCTCTGTATTTAACGCCAAGGTGTAATAAGAGTGCCATTATCTAACGGAATTGACATACGTGCATGGCCGTTAATTAATAATAGCGTGATACTCAAGCGGCGCAGTCGCATCATGTGTCCGGCCCGGATTCCCGATACTATGTCACATGCACGTGCCCACGTCACAGTTCCGCCGGCATGGAACACGGCAAGACGGGTCACCGTGCTACCAGCACAACGGTCAATTCATAAACCGCATCCAGGGTGCTGATATCATCGCCATGCTCCTTGTCGAGGACGCTCTCATCCACCACTAGCCACCACACATGTTTCACAAAATCTGGTCTCATCATCGTTCTGATGTGCCAGCAGTCACCACTCTATTCAAACGGCTACGACCACCAAGAGCGCGATGCATGAAGAAAGGAATCCTTGCTATCGGTGCATCACATAAAGTCCGCAGCGAATTGACAATTACTGACAGACCTGACTCTAGGACTGTCCAGCCTCATCTACAGCAGCGGCTGTCCGACCTCCATCGAGTACTACCGCGGCGTCTGTGTTATCCTCTGTCTCTTCCACGCCCACCAGGTCGACAAACATGCCTACTCCCACGTTGACTTTGCCGATTTTCGCACCACAGTGGCGTACTTCATCAAGCTGAGTGGCGTCATATACCTTCGGATGCGGGTGTGGTTCCCCATGGCTGGGATGGAGACTCCCGGGCAAGTGCATGAGCATTTGCGTGTGCTGTTTGGGCTGCAGGGCGAGGCAAAGAAGACGGCTCACCATGTCGTGCACCAGGCGTGTGTCGAGGTTCATCACCTTGTCCGGGGCTTCGATCCGGACGTCGGTGTCGCGGAAGATCCGCTGAGGTGGGGCGACGCGGCGGCAAAGCTCGTCGTGCTCCTCGTTGATCTGATGGGCGACACGGCACTGACGGTGGTCCCGCCCGCCCAAACCCAGACGATGTTAAAACCAGATGGTTTATCGGACGATTATGCTTCGACGGAGCATTACGAGTTTGCCTGTGAGTGCTCACTATCTTCGGTGTGTCTCTGGACTTACCTTGCACCAGTCTCGGAAGAAAGCTTCTAGGTCGTTCCCCGACTCGACCGAAATGATATGAAGATCTGCCAAGGCTAAGTTGGACTTCTTTTCTTATAATGATGACACTGCACACGTGTACGGATGATATCCATTTTAATGTCTTGTAGCACTATTACTTCCACGTTTATCACAACTTCTTTTCTCCTAGCGCTACACTTGGGTCCGTCCCTGAGGATTCGGTATTTCTACTCTCAAGATATCGTCTCGGGGCAACAAAAGTTCCAACGGCAAATGCTTATCGGGGTGCCGGATTTCTTTCGGGCACGTAGAATTTTGCGAGCGACCCTTGCGAGCTTGCGTTTACATGCGAGCCTCGATTTGCATTTGCGAGTGTGACATCGTTAGCGAGTGTGACATCATTAGCGAGCGTGATATGATCCTCCAGGACCGAGCCTAAGTTCAACTGTGAGTTATCCTGATAGTCGGAAATGTAGTGGATACATCGACCGTGTCGTAGATATTTGGAATCTGAGAATCCTTGTTTAATGTGATCACCGCAGGCGACATCGACATGGAAGCTCTCATCTTACTGGAGAAAAGAATGTTCGATACACCAGAGGATGTGGGGATAGCCGGAAATTATCAATGGGGACTAGACGTTGGTATGCACCAGGATGGATGGTTTCCTTGGAGCAGCTGAGGACCAGAGGGTGACAAAGATATCCGTGAAGGAAATGAGTCTGAACTCGAAATAAGTTTTCCATTGAATTCTCCAAGGTTGAAACTGAATCTCTACAGGTAGGGCCAGGATTTGATAAAGAAGAGCTCGAGCAATGGCATAGAGCGGAACGGGAGAAAGAAGAAGGAAGGAAACAAGTCCAAAGGGAAACGCGGCCAAGACCGACGAAGCTAGGAAGGAGTACACGAAACTTGAAGTGTTGAGCTATATCTGAGATCGATGCAGAACCAGATGACTTGAGATCTGCTGATCCTAACAAGGAAGTTCATCCAGAAGCCAAGCGTAGTCGTCGCATCTTCAAGGATGGAAATTTGGACTCATAAACAATATAACATATAAATATTGGCACTATGTGTAATAAAATTGGTCACGTTCATTTGTGTTCTTCGTGACATACATGCGAGCAATCTTAAAACGTTTGCGAGTGATGTGACAACGCTTGCGAGCAGTGTCAGAACGCTAGCGAGCAGGGTTAGAACGCTAGCGAGCGAGCTAAGAACACTAGCGAGCGAGGTAAGAACACTTGCGAGCGATGTTAGAATGCATGTGTTCTCTATTGGTTCCTGTGTTCACCTCGTTTGACTTGCATTGGGACTTTTGAGTGATATTGTATTGTACTCTGCTGTAAACAGACCATCAGACTGTCGACGAGGACTTCATAGGCAAGTAATTTAACTTTTATTAGTCCTTAAACTATAGCCTTAGCACCAGACCAGTCTTTGAATCTTGGAAGGGAAAATAATATTTCGAACAAGTCTGGTTAGTAAACTTCGCTCGCATTCACGGTAATCACACGCGCTTGTGATGTCATAAACGCTCGCAAATGAAAATACATGCTCGCAATTGAACACTAGCTCGCGAGAGACCCTCGCTAGCTCGCAAGGATCGCTCGCAAAAATCTCCTGGCCCATTTCTACAGTACATTTGTTGACGTACACCACTCATTGAGTTCATAACAGTGGCTCCGTGGTTTAAGAAATTCAGGCTTTATAGAATATTCGACTACCACCGCACACATTTATTTTGGTGGGAGTTTGACTGCAGGAGTCCCTGGGCTACTCGTTACGAGGAGGAAATAACGCTTACAAGACCGTACTCAGGGCCTGAATTCGAAAACAGCAAGGAAGAGCCAGTGCAAGAAGAACAGTGGCAGCAGAAGACCCAACAGCCAATGGAGCCTGATTTCTATAGCACAATTGTTGACGTACACAACTCTTTGAGGCGGTGGTTCAGTCGTAGCTTCGCATTTTCTTATAACAGACCAATATAGTCTGGTCGTAACCGGAGTATAGTGTAGCGCAAGGAGGACAATTCTTACAAGATGGTAGTCGGATGCAAAATTCGAAAGAGAAAGGAAGAGACAGTACGAGGAGAATGGTGTTATAATCCCCGTAATTGAATGTTTGGAAGGTTCTTATATTATACAGTAAGAGGCTTGTCCTCCATAATAGTGGCGGTCATCATGCTTGAAGGAAGATACCACATCGATCGAGATATAAATATGGGTAATAGCGCATAAAAATTCAAGTGCGCACGAATTCAAAGTAGGAAGGGGAGACCCCCGGAGCTAGTACGATGTGGCTCACCGTGCCGATATGATTCCGCCCCGTCTTACTCCTCCTTCATGTGGCTCACTTTTTATCCATCTCTATTCCATGCCACAAACTTATAATCCTTTCCCTTCGGTGTATGATCTTAGAATTGTAGGTTCCTAGTAGCAGGCTATCCTTATGGCTTCGAATTTAAGGTATGCATAGCCATTTTCGCCAGTGTCTTCAAGATGTATTTGGAACTCGCATATCTTTCGAGACCGTCCAGACGGAGAACCCTGTATTCAAATGTTCTGCGCTGTTGTGACTGGGAGCAAATGAAAAGAAAATGACATCTTACTGAGGGTTCGCAATATGACTGGCTGGTCCAAGTAGGTACTATATTCCTTCCTATAAATTCGAATTGAAATCATCATCGAGGTCCGTCGTTGTGGAGTATCAAACCCAGATATGAAGACGTCAACAGCTCGTAAATATCTGGCTTGATCACGTGTAACGTTGGCAAAGAAATAGGTTGAAGGGATGATTAATGAAAGTTCAAGGGAGAATGGGCTCGGATAGCTAACGACCAAAGTAATGTCTGGGATGGCCTGAATTTTTACACGCTCTTACGCCAAATCAAGTGAGCACAAATTGACGTTTCCTGGTCCCAAAGTAGTTTTTATGTGCCCAACTTCACATACCCACGGAGTCAGGCTCAGCGGGCGGATATTATTTTGTCGCGAGGATTTCCTTCGTGGTCCGAATCTGACATACCTTCTATTTCATCTTCCTTTCACGAAACGAGCTCGTATGTAGTTCCCTTTGGTGTATGGTCTTCGAATTTGTTCCTTAATCGCAGGCTGTCCTTAAGTGTGGGTTCAGAATGCATGTACTTTGTGCGTTGATATATTTTGAACTGGCTTATCTTTCGAAACCATCCAGAATCCCAGCGGTCATAGTAGAGACTGAAATCAGACGATAAATTAAACTCAGCGAGATGTACTGAGAGTGAAAGTGTACGGAGGTAAGGGCCTTGCATTACGGCTGGCTGGCTGTTCTGCATACCTACCGTATTCCTTCGTAGAAATTTGATCATATAATATATAACAAATGATTCATGTAAACGTTTTGACTTGTGGGGGGATGTAAACAAACTTGCACCCCAAAATCAACTCGTCTCCGGGGCCAATTCCACTCGTGCCTATCGGATTTATTACATATTATTACGCACATATTTCCAGATGTGTCGACGTGCGCGACCACGTGGTCGGATTCGCTAACTTCTTAATTAGAATGTTCTCTAATATCGCAGATGATGGCGACGGTGCTACAGTTGCTCCGGTCAACCCGGCCTAAGATAAAGTCCGTGAGAGGGCTTCGCAGGTACATATAGATATCTGAATCGAACACCAGACCCGTTTCCGTGTAGATCGATTCTCAAATTCTTCCCGGCCACTATTCTTACCCTCGATAGTAGATCTCGCCCGTTTGTGGTCTGTGCCAAAGAATTCGATAATGACTCCTTGAAATACACCGCTATTCGAAATCCAGAGAATGGGGACCACCAAGAATTTAATTGTTGTGCACATTGTAGTGAATTGACTGCGAAGACTCGACTTAGAATTAGACACTGCGCCGGCATGTAAAACCCACCTATGAATAGATAGCAGGACTACCCGACCATAACCCCTCTCGTCCTGAACAACGACCCAAGTGTCCTCCCGGATCTCCCAGATTTTCCGACCAAGCCGTCCTAAACGATAGGTGTACACCTTGACAAGGTCGTCCACAGTGATGATGAAATCCAGGTCCTCCGCCACGAAATGCCTTTCACTGCCTTCCTCCCCAAAATTAACCCAAACAGTCCGAAGCGAGTTCATCGCATGCCTAAGCAGAGTCTGCCGTTGAACCGAGAGACGGCCAAGGTTATCAAAACCAACACCACGGGCTATGAGATAGAACGAGCCACGATCCTTGTGCATAGTCAATGGCTTGAATGTCCTGATTTTCCAAGAGACGTTATCGAGGAGGTAAAGCAGACGAGCTGTAAATTCGGACTCGATACGGTGAAGTTTAAGGACAACAGAGCCCCCAATTTTGACAGCTCTGAGCCCGAGGATTATCTGAGATATATAGACTTTGTCGGCCGCCATGTGCGGCTGATTTCGAAGATGGTGGGCATCCATGACGACGAGGTCGAAGCTATTTGCAGGGATAGGAAGTAAAGCGAGGTCGGAGTCAGGACCCAACTCAAACTTAGCCATGTTGGCGAATATGATGGAGTACCGATTCAGGAGATTTTCATCCATGAGAAAAGGATGTCCGCCTTCCTGAGGAGATAAGGATACACCAACACCAGTGGCTCTTGGGTTCGTATCGAGAATGTAAGACGAAAATCCTCCCGGACAGCAGCTGTGGATCAAATATCAAGCGTAATCAGAAGACAGTCGAGTGAAGATGAGTTTTCTGGCTCACCCTAGGTCCAAAAACTGAAATTTCCATCGTTATGATCACAAACAGGACAGAATTGGTTCATCTCCTCCATGATCTTTCTCATCAGGGCATACCATGCGCGCTCGGTATTCTCATCGGCGTTATCGGCATTGTGTCGTTGGTTTTCGTAGTGGCGTTCCATAGCTGGACTTTCCGTTCCCTAAATCAAGTCACCATCATGAACAGGGCAACTTGGACACGACGGTACGCACCATACGTCTGAAGCGATTTAGGTGGCTTAGTTCTGTAAATCCTGATTTTCGATAGCGGCTGTAATGGGATCCACAAGTCCTTCGCTGGCATAGTTTTCACGCTGGTCGGCGTGCAGATTGTTGTGTAGCACTGTACAGAGAGTTGACATGGGGAGCCTTGAGGTGGTAGTGGATATGATGGATCGATCGATAGGCGCCCAGTGGTCCCATGCTTAATTAACTTCGATAAACAACGTGTATCCGGTTTACCAGCGATCTAGAAACGTGAATATTGAACTTAACGCAGATGGATGGTGCAGAAATATCCAACTATCCGAGGATGCTGTCCAGCGTCCGCAGTCGTAGGATACTGCTATAATCATCGTTATGGCTCCGGTCACAGACACGAGAAAGGTAAAAATCAACACGGCGGTGAACAATCTTGAGCATATCATGATTCATCTGGCGGAATAGGGAAGGGTGCACGTGAAACAGAGTATAATGGAGGCTAATAGAGGCCGCAACTTGACGCTGGTTATATCAAACACCCGCGAGTGATTTACTAGTATCGTGATTGTTGATTCCTGGGGTGAGGACGTCTGTATCCAATAAGCAGTTTGATGCTATATCAGTGAAACATTTGATAGATATGAGTGTACGCACAAGACCTTCTGCAGTCGCGCCGGCAGCATCAGTGTGAATCAACCTTATAACGACGACCGGGGAGATTCAACGGTCGAGCGGCTTTAGTACCCTGGTGGCGTATCAATCAAGTTCGAGTGTCAGCTGGAAACTAGGCGCGCCGTACCTTTATTTGCAGAAACGCATAGAAGGCCATATTTTAGGCTCTCTGTTCAAAGTCTTTCAAAATTTGTGAGCGGTGAGAACTCACGCATTTCATTCCCGTGACAGGAGTCAAGACTTCAGGCCTCAGGCCTCAGGGCTCGTTGCGGACTCGTTAAGGATACAGTCTCTCTTGGGTTCCTGTATACACCAGATAGTACCACCCCTACGCAAGCACGCAACAAAATGATCGTCGAGTACTCAGAAATCCAACAGTAATGCATAGAGACCGCCACAGAAACGAGCGATGCGTTTAGCTGGGCCAAGAAATTTTTAGTGGAATATATATATTGGACCTAAGCTACTCCACTGAGCTACAGAAAAAATTTAGATAAAAGCCGGTCTAGACGTGGAAAGTCACCCTCTCATTCTACCAATAGTAGCCACATAAAACGTCCCGTTAGGTCTGTTAATCCTCGTCCTCAACGACTTCGTAGCTGAAACTGTGCGCCTCGCCACCCAGGCCCTTCACTCTCTTCGTTTCAAGACGATCCGACGCCGCCGTCCGCTTTCTGGAGCTCCCGAAGAACTCGTCCTGGCTGTAGCAGGCGTTCTTGTGCCAATCCTGGCCTCTCTGTTGAGGCACCTTCATCTGTTTAGCGTGCTTGCGGAAAGTCTTGCGAAGCCAAGTAGGGTCGGCAAGTTTCTTTTGGTTTAACAAGTACTGGCCAGCGTAAAGGTCTAGAGCGTCATCTGGATGTGATACTTTCCAGGCTTCGTATTTCGCGATCTGCTGTGTAGTCGGCTCCGGTTGATATCGGACAGCAAAAACCTCCGTCAACTCCCGAAGTAACTCGTTAAGACCGGGGACGTAAAATGATGGCAGCACCTCTGTTCGAAACGATAAAACGGATAGCTTGCCTGCGCCACCGGTGTCACCATGGGATCCGATTACATAGTCCTGAAACCAAGACTTCAAATCATGATGCAATTCAACAGGTTGGAGAGAATTGGGAGTGTATCGCATGGCAATATAGAGGAGAACCCATAGGGAGGACTCTTTGTCATCCACAAGCGTGTGTGTGGTCCCAAAGGAACGCAGAAGGCGCGCAGACATGAACTGCCATGTGCCCTGAATAATGAGAGCGTAAGCCAAGAATGTCGCGAGAACGGAACAAAGATACTAACCGTTCTCCTTACGCGCCGTTGCCCGCTTCTGTCGGTAAGAATGACACAATGATCCCAATCGATGAGGAACCCCCGGTGGTCTCGAGTAATCATGATATTTCCGACACTGATATCGCGGTGCAAAATACCCGCACTGTCGAACGCCGCCTGGTGAGCTGTCACGAAAATCAATTTATTGAGATTGGAGGAAATACAAAGGACGACGTAGAGCTGACCTTTCATGGCATCCGCAATACATGTCACCAAGCTCTTGACACTGCAGAACGTCGTCAGGTCTCTGCCAATAGTTTTCAAGAAGATTCTGTGAGCTCGTAGTGTCGGCAGTCGGCGCTGGTTAGGCAATGCTCGGGCATGTTGTTGAGTAATCGTGACCATGTCGGGAACGTCGCCGCCCGTCTCCATTTCAGCTACGTGGGGGACTTTGTGCTCAGCAAGGAGATCGTAGACGTCTGATTCTTTCACCGTCCGAGGTGATTCCTCTCGCCAATAGTCTTTCATAAACAGTAATCCTCCATATGGCTTCTTAGGGTCTTTCAGATCAGGACTATCCAAATCGATAGCCAGAGACCGACGCGTCGATCGTCCAAATGGCGAGAACGCACCGTCGTCGAACTTTGGCGCACAGACAACAAATCGGTGGGGTTCGTTATCGAAGGTCATGTCGATACGCAGAAGCTTCTGGTCCTCGATGCCGATGTCTCTCTGTGGCTTCGGCCCAGCATCACCATGCCACATGTCTGTATCAAACTGGTTGAATTTCGTCCGAGCTATGGCATCCTCGTGCAGATTGAGGAGGGGTGAGACGGTTGGATCTTTACCGCGTTGGCTTGGTGATAACTGGGCGAAACGCAAGTAAAACTTGAAGATAAACGTCCTCTGCGCCGTGTAGTCAAAACGTTTGCTGACAATCGCACCAGATCGATCCCAGCGAATGAATCGTGCGAACGGTCCACAGATGAGAATTGTGAAAAGGTGGGAGCGGTGCTGGAGCATCATGGTGACCCCCGCATAGCAGGATATCTGTCCCCGTGTCTCACGACCCTTGATGGAATCGTTCTCGAACGGAAAATCAGGCAGCACTTCGACGTCCACAGGTACGACCTCATCGACTTGCGGTTCTTCCTCCGCCTCGCCCTCCTCCTCAGCCGCTTCGTCTTCTGACTCTTCTTCCTCAACCTCGTATTCCCCTTCCTCCTCCTCCTCCTCGCCGTTTTCTTCCGCAGCCGGTGAGTCTTGGTCGTCGTCCAAGTCAACGAAAGCATCGTAGGTAGCGTGCGCTTTAAACTCTGTCTGCGTCTCCATGAGCGAGTGATCGGTGGTGCGCCCCTCAGGCATATCGTCAGAGTCGTACACTCCGATATCGACTGCGATATTCCCGCAGTTTGTATCTGGGTCACGGAACTTGCCAAGCTTGGGGAATGTCGACAAGTAGTCGGGTTTATCTCCTTTCAGACGCAAGGGCCAGTTCGCGAGAGCTTTGATCTGAGAATGAGATCGTCAGCGAAGGAACGAAAGAAAGTGATGGAAAACGTACATATTTGCCGTACATCGCAGACTCCCCAACGCGCGCCATGGAAGCAAGTAAATTCTGCTCGGGCAGACGGGGTTCCATCTTCCTGTAGTCTGCTGGGGTCGCGTCGTTCCAAGGCATGTACTCGTCCAAAAACGCTTCCGCTGAAGGTCCGTAGATGAAATGACCACGCGCTTCAGTAGCAATTTCCCTGTGTCTTTCTTTAATTTCTAGTAACTCGGCGGAGAATTTGCTGTGCCCTTGGGCCTTCTTCACGATCGGTGTGTGGTTCATGGTGTATTCCGGGCACCATGGACGGTTGGGAGGAGTAACTCGACCTGGATTGCTGCTATTGGAGTCGGTTGGCGATGGAGGAGGTTGACTTGTGGTACAGTCTGCCATGGGGGGAAAGTATGTGAGTGGTAAGAAATCGTCAAGGTTTATAAAGGAAAAAAGAGCTCTGCTTGCGAACATTTCGCGAATAAGGAACAGTAATGTCGTAAAGAGAGAATCACCTCAATAACAAAGTAGCTTGTATAGCAACCCTTGGGACAATGAGTGGCGCCGCGAATCGTCGTCGCGGTTCAAGTTCAAGTTTGGAGATTCAAAGTCCGACACGTGGTCGTGCATCTTTACCACGTGCTGACGCGTTCTTCGCGCAACATTGTTTCTTTGATCATCAAGGGTGAATCTCATGAATAGGACGGATTCGGAATCCCTTTTGTCCCATCACTACAGTAATCTGGAATCAACAATGGATCGGGACTTGTTCCACTGTGCAACAAAACCGGACTGGGACTTCCGGGTGGTAATGTTATAATTTACCATATGTACTAAAAACAAGAATCATCCGTCACAGCACGGTGGCTGAGGAAGACCCGGTGGCTAACATGTCGAACACCTCCCAAAAGCGGTGCAGTATTCGCAAGGAAGGCTTCATGTAACATTGTTTACCCTGTCTGGGAGCCGTTCGTGAAATTTTACGACATGACAGGAACAGCCACCGTGAATTATTGGTGGATAGAAGTCCAGGTCCATATTGGGATGAATGAACTCAATGAACCATTTGACAAGTCTTGATCAGGTAGAAGTGCGAATACTTGGCGTATACTCGAAGTTGGGTGGCATGGTCAGTTTTTACTGCATGTCAAATACAAGGGGACTAGAGGAATGGAGAGGAAGGCTCAATCCATTTTCGTTGTATTTTTATGAGAGAATTATTTGGGTACGCAACAAAGGGACTATACGGAGGGCAGCCCATGCGGTAGAGCACTGTAGACCGTTAGAGGTACTTCAAATCATAAAGAAGCTCACTCGAAAGAGGTCTGCGATCAGCCAAAATAACAGAACCCTAGCTGAAAGGCCTCCTGAGCTTATCTTGCTTCAGTGATTGTCATCCCTGAGTAATTAAGCACTTCTTGGAGGATCGCCGAGCCGTAATTGATCTTTGGACAGGGTAGTCTTGCCTGTGAGAACCTACCAGGAATCCCCTATCAGAATTGCATTGAATTATATGAGGTAAACAAGTACTACACCTCAACGATGGTACAACAAAAAGTATGGACATCCCGGGCAGCGAAGTATTGCGAATCGAATAAATGCGAGCTGGAAACCTCAGGAGCGAGCCATCGTCGAGATCCGAGGACAGCGCCGTTACGAAACGAGTAAGATGGAGGCTTGCCTGATTGGAAAGAGTTCAAATGACGGACATTGTGATATCATTATGAGATATAACTTACGCCTCGGATGTCCGCATGAGCCATCTCCCTCCAGGGCAGTAACCAGCAGAAACTTGGAGCCAAAAGCCATTCATTGAAGCCGAGAAATGGAAGCACGTTTGGGAGCTTTACGTTCCTCCATACTAGCACCTCGCGGCAAAATTCTTTAGTGAAGAAAGAGGTCAGTACGCCTTCTCTTATGCTAAACGCAGACTCGCTTATATAATACTGTCGCCGTCCGATGCGATTGACGAGGGTTATGATGTGATCTTCTCCTCTATTGCTCACAAAAAATCGTAGAGCTTTCAACTATACCGGGAATCCATCATCCATTTTCTGACCTTTCCAAGCATCCGTTCATGCTGAGGCTGACCAGGAAGCTATTCAGACTTACCAGAAACCTCCTGAGAAAATTGTGTGGATGGCCCCCTTGGCGACGTTCATGCAGGAGAACGAGGATGGTAAGATGCCGTAAATTTTATCCAAATAAAAAAGGCAGCACGCGCAACGCGCACCCATATTGGTCATTTATGAAAGGGTCAATCTCCTTGGGCGCCGATGTTAGCGAGCAATATCGTAAAGAATATGTCAGACATTCTACCATCTTCGGGTGAAAGTCGACGACGCGATGAGTATCATCCGAAACTAAATCCGCGATGCTTCTCCGGCATTCTTCAAAGAGCCAAAAATTCGCGGTCACAAATGAGAGGGAGCTCTTACCAGGAAGTCAGCTTTTATTACAGACTTCTTGTGAAGTGCTCCGTATCGCCTTTTTAGGATGTTTGTGTTTACAAGCGGTCGTTGGCGCCTTCGATATCATCGAACAGCGTCCATCTAGGCGGGAGAAGAAGCGGTAGAAGCTTTGGGATTGTATTTTTATATATCTGGCAATTAGCCATCCACTGCGCAAGTCACCAAAGATGGAGATCACGTTGCTAAAAATGTGGCGTAGAGTTACAGCCGTTATATCAAGGGGATAATCAGCACTGGTGCTATATCCCGCCACCATCTGGATTTGACTCGTTAGATGTGCACGGAAACGCACCAAATTCAACGTTATGAAGAAGTCAAGGCATTGTTCCCTGAGGAGAATAAACACCTACCAGTGTCCATTTACTTGCAAACACGGGCGATACTCCAGAGCTCTACCTAGCTTTGCGAGACTCTGTGCATGCCCATGGGCTGAAGGATCCTGAAGAGGGAGCTATGAGTTTGATCGTTGGTGTACTGCCTGCTGAAGCGCACCATATCCGCCAACAGAAGATATTCAAGACCACGATTTTCGTAGACTATCAGGAAGAAGACTGAAAGATTTTTCCTCCGCGTGGGAGATGAACGCAGAGTCTAAATTTTTCGGTAAATAAACATTAAGCCGCTTCTGCCGGCACATACCGCCCACGGTGGGAAAGCGGCGTTCAAATCAGGCTTCGACCCGGACTACGTACGGTACCGCTCTCCATCGAGGACTAGCTCCATGTATTGTCTATCCAACACTCATTAAATCAGACCGCCGCCAAGCTCGGACCTGCCACTTCGACTTCAACAAGCCATTAGGTTGGTAGATTGACAGCAACTGACAGTCCGTAGACAGCACAGCATTTAATTTTCATGCGGCATGCTCTGGAAATCATTCTTTTTAAGCTCAATTTTACTGACGATAATCAAAGCAGGTGCATAGATAGACAATGTTAATGTCGTCAGGAAAACACGAGGGCATGATTCCATGCAGCACACTTTTTTCAGCTGCCAACATTCAATTCAATTCACTTCATTGCTGATGCATACCATCAGCACGGAATGGTTTTTTTCCGTTGATTTCCTCACTCTTACAGCCGAGTTCCTCGCAGTATTGATTGAGTCTCAAGCAGAAAAGTTCGGGATGCCCATGCCTTGCACATATCATATATGACGCGACCGCTCGCCTAGCCTTATTTCCGCTACTCCTTTCCCTTTTTTTCAACGGGAACTAACTATTAACCTGGTAGGAGTGATATCTCACAGAAAGTACCTTCATCGGCCGGAACTTGATAGTGTTGCAGTGATTTTGGCTCATACGTCGGCAACAGTGCCCGACGCACCTCGAAGCACATCATTTTAGGTTCGTCTAAGGCTCTTCGGCCCGCACATACAGTTTCAACAACCTCCTATGTAGCAAACTTTGATGACAGGGAACAAGGAAGATTCATCAATGTTGCCTGAGGCTACGGAACTTGGGTGCTTCCAGCGTAAGTTTTCCTTCCTTCCAGATTGGTTTATGGATCCTGTGGAGAAGATCGTGCATTGGGCGTCCCGCCTGTCATGGCGCGGCATCACATTCAAGTGACAGGCGCTTGCTTGGAGTCACCTTTGGGTATACTGGTCCGGGTCCATCGGATTGGTATCCAATGATATGTACGCCGTTTGCTTAGTCGTCCCATATTAAAAATCATTGATGGTTCCTTTTCTCCGCAGGTGACTACTTGGTACTTCATTCGCCGTAACGAATATTTTTGAATGCCGATTTCCACAGCTTGATGACGAGCTAGCGCTCTTCAATATCTGGTGTGCCAAGCATTATCTCAAGGAAAGAAGGAGGTGCAGCTCTCGTGGTTAACACAATACAGTTATGAATGACGGTTTGTATAGGGAATGCTACTAAGGACTCATCGAGACTGTAGCGGAAATGAATCGAGGCTATGTGACTTGTAACAGGCTTGGCTACATTGTAAGAGTTTACGAATCCCATGCATCAGCGCTTCACCGCCCGGCCTATATAACCTCGGCTGAAGAATCAGTAATCAATATTTCTACCTCTCATGGATACTCTCAGTCAGTCAACGCTGCATCTTGCCGCCCAACAGCCTCTTACCTCACCATCCTTGGACCTCAACAATATCCAGGGTGATGTCCTGTAGGTTCCTCTTCGTCTACCAATCACGCACTGTACTGAATCTAATCCATACAGCGGTGGGTTACCGAAGAAGACACAGACCTGCCTGTTCTTCCGGATCACCAACGTTGCCTTGTTCAAGGCTCAACTCAAGCTATTTATTCCCCTCGTGAAGACGACTGCGCAAGTCGTCGCTGATCGCAAAGCTATTGATGACCATAGGAAGAAGGCTCCCAATGGCGGGAAACCTACTCTCATCCCCATGGTCGGCGTCAACATCGCCTTCTCGCGCTTCGGTATTGACAAGGTATAGCACATCATGTTCAAGTCACCGGAAGTTTAACGCTTTCCTCCAGCTCAGTATCACTGATGCGGACGCTCTCGACGATTCCGCCTTCAAGAGCGGTCAATTGAAAGACGCGGCTCCAAATCTTGGCGATAAAGTCGGAGCCGACTCTCTTCCGGACTGGGATCCGGCGTTCAAGGAAAAGATAGACGCCGTCATCCTCATTGCTGGGGACAGCATTCCTACCGTCAGCACTAAATTACTGGAGATTCGAACGCTTTTTGGTCTCTCTATCCATGATGTTACCCATGTCCAAGGAGACGTCAGACCGGGGGCTGTATCAGCGCACGAACAGTACGTTGTCCATCTCCCTGCATATCCTTCTTCAAGTCTTACGTAGTAATTGATAGCTTTGGGTTCCTTGATGGTGTATCAAACCCGTCTGTTATCGGGTTCGATAAAAACCCACCTCCTGGCCCGAAGCCTGTGAGGGCAGGCTCTATACTTGCCGGAGAAGTTGGAGATTCGAGGGCAGCGACTAGACCGGGCTGGGCAAAGGATGGGAGCTTCCTGGTCTTCAGGTACCTGTTCCAACTCGTGCCCGAGTTCGACGATTTCTTGAAGAAACATCCCATTATTGCTCCCGGGCTTTCACCAGAGGAGGGTAGCGAACTGAGGGGCGCGAGGATGGTTGGAAGGTGGAAGAGTGGTGGGTCTAATTTTTCTTCGAGCTCTTTTGAACAATTCTCATTGTATTCCGCCTTAGGTGCACCCATCGGTACGCTAACGCAGCTTAGTTGAATCCCTCGTATTCTCATACGCTGTCTGTAGATATCACCCCGCTGAGAGATGATCCTGCGTTGGCTGCCGATCCTCAGAGGTATTTATTCTTATTCACTTGTACCCTTCGTTTTGCTCATTCTGTATCAGGAACAACGACTTCCGTTTCCAGGAGGAACGAGACGACCAGTCTCGGTGCCCATTTGCCTCTCACGTTCGCAAGACGCTGCCTCGTGCAGACCTCGAAGACGAAGTCCCTCCGATTACCCTTGAGAATAGGCGAATCCTCCGGCGCGGCATCCAGTTCGGACCCGAGGTCACGCAAAGTGAGAAAGAAGCAGCTAAGACGCAGCATGGACGAGGTCTTCTCTTCATATGCTATCAAAGCAGTATCGTCGATGCTTTCCAGTTCATTCAGAAAAGTATGTACGATGATACTTGATGCTGTAACCAGACTAATTCTGATGTTCACAGGCTGGGCAAATGACGTCACCTTCCCGCCATTTGAACAAACACCAGCTACGCCCGGGTACGGCCATTTAACATCAACGCTGATGATCTCCCAGTGCTGACTGATGCTCTTCGTAGATTTGATCCCATCATTGGACAGGCTGGGAAGGGGGGAATCAGAACGTTGTCGGGAACTGACCCTGCTGATCCCAATGCGGAGCTTACTTTGACGGAGGAGTTTGTCGTTCCTCGTGGTGGTGAATACTTCTTCACGCCTTCAATCAAGAGCTTGAAGGAGACCTTTGCGAGGCTGTGAGCTTGTATTTTTCGGAGTCCTCCTCTGTATTAAGTATTTCCGGACTGTTTACAATAACAAACTATCAATGCCTTTCCAAATTCTGAATTCAACTGGCAGAATTTATCTGTTACGCAGTCGCACTAGGCTTCAGAGTTTCCATCTTTGATTGCTTGACAAGTTGACCAGGTGAGCGAGCAGACGAGACTAAAGTAATACGACGGCAGTCATGTGCATATCTGGAACGATCTTCCCATCGTTGTCACAGTGACTGTTACAGCCATTGCGGTCATTTCAGTCTTTGCATCCACCATACCATAGGGATATCATGTCTGAACAGCACGCTCATGTGGTCTACACTAAACTTCTCCTGGCGCGAGGTCATGGATATCCTTTATGGATTCCAGAGCCGGACTACACCCTTCCACCTGAGTACATCGATAAAGGCATATGTGTCGGCGATGTTGTGATAATCAGAGACGATGGAGGTTTTGACTTTCTCTTCAACATCTTCCTTGAAGCCGACCATCCTATCAATCGAGATAGAGTCCCCCCTCGTTTCGAGCCACTACACGTCAGCAATTTAACCACACGTACCATCTATCTGCAACATGGGAGGCGATCATCAGTCACTAGTTCTCTTGTCGCAACGCACTCGATCGCCGCTGGAGGATCAGCAAGTGTGCCGTTCGTACCCAACAATCCTTCATTCAGCTAAATGTTCACATCTGTTCAGCTTAATTGCAGGCGGAGGCGGCGGAGTAGAATTTACGGTATCCAAAGAACAGGCAGCAATCCTTGTGCTTCCTGGAGGCGCCACAAGATTTGACACCAATCATCCATCTCTGATGCGGAATTATGCCCTTGAGCACGCGCACGAGTGGTATGAGTTCGTTAACGGTCCTACTCAAGGACGAGAGGCGTTGAATGGTTCCCTCGTCCTCGTCTCTGGATGCGACAAGGCAGCAGCGTGGGGATCGGCCGCTATGTCTAGACCCTCAGCTGAATACAGTATCAAGGTCACCTTCTCTTTTCCCGGTGTCGCAGAAGGGCAGCTAGCCCTCGGATCCTCGTGGACAACTCAGTTATGGACTACTACTCGCCTTTTCCCTGATGTTTCCGGTCTAGCATTCGACCCTTCAAAGGAGAACCAAGGTGTCTTTATCCGCGGCTTTACCATTTCTGTGAGAGAGAGAAAAAGAGTGAGCAAAGTGCTCCCAGTGGCCTTGGCGGTCGGACGTACAACTAGCGAAATTGTCAAGACCTTTACCGAACATTAGTTCAAAGGTACCCTACTCGCTTTCGCCGCCCATTTCGGGACCTGCATGGGGCACCCAAGGAACCTCTGATAGAGGCTATCTCCAAAAGGATGATCTGGTAAGAAAATACCGCGTATATCTCATACGATTCTGAGCATTATTGTAGACCAAATTAATCTCGAGCATAGTGGAATCACATTTGGTAGATATGGCATTTATTGTCTTATAATAAGTTCGCTTTTACTTATCAGGATCAAAGGATGACGTGGAAAACCCAAGCCTGAGCAGCCCATCCACCGTTAGATTCTGATCTCCATTCTTAGGCCTGAGCCATTGGTTGTTGACTGTGTTTTAGTATGATACACCTGCGTCCATACCGACTACTTGAAGCCCGACATCGCTATGTAATGAGACCACCGACTACGACCGAAAGTGGACGAGTAGACATTCAAGCGTTTCCTGAAAGAAGCATAAGAGTAGGCATTTATTCCAGTAACACGTTAGTTGAATTTGTGTACACTGACAGATGCTACACAGCTCCTCAATCCGTCGGTCAAGTTTAACGAATATGTGCTTACGAAGGTCTGAGCATTTGTTTACTTCCGTCTTTATGTACTAATGCACAGGTATTCGAGGTTCCGGAGAGTGATGTTGTAGTTACACATGACAGCACTTGGATAGAGACAATGCTACTCGCGCAAGAAAAGAGGGTTCGTACATCATGTAGCATTTTCGAGGAAAGAGCTTACTCCCTGGAAGGAAATTGATTCGCTTGAGGATTTCCATGGGTACCACCAACATAGATGAAGGTTCGGAATCTTCTAGAAAAGAAAGGTTCTACTCAGGTGAGAACAGCTGCGACTTTTTTGCGTCCGGACAGCATGGGATGAAATAACATTGTACTACGTAGGCGCCTGCACCATCACCTGCACCATCACCTCCGAAAAAGTTGCCGCCTCCACCAGCTTAGGCCAATGCTGCGAGTGCAAGTTGGATGTGAAAACAAATTCGCAGTGTAATGGCTGATATTTTCGAGGCAGGAAATGTAGATTATAACAGTAAGAACGAGTATGATAGATGTTAGGCAGAAGGAAGTGTCGCTGTATTATGTATGCATATGATTGAACAGGATCTGTTTTGTTGTATTGACCTATGTATAAATTGTATCGCGCCCCGGTAAGTACTCCTCCGCAGTATCCAAAGGAACGCAGCAGATAATTATTGCTCTTGGCCACGATCATCGCGATGTAGTGATCAGCGGAATTCAGTCCTTTGGTTCGTCCAGGATAACGTGTCGCCCAATCCCACGCAGGCAGCGTTTGTGTCACGATTCATAGCGTCAACTTTCTGGACCCCCGGTACCGTTTAGGGTTTTGCCCCCACCTACACCTCAACCACTGATGCCTATGATACTAGGTTTAGAAGGTGGAAGGAAGCAGCTGCGACATTTGGATCAAGCGGATTCGCCTTACCTAGTACAGCTTGCCAAGTCACGCACGAACGCCCGCCCTTTCCACGCGGTAGGTACAACTACGCAGATATGACTATACAAGGATAGCTCGTCTCCTCTCGCAAGCCACCATTCTCTTCCTCTCTAAAAAAAACCGAAATTCATTATACGC
>JAUDZF010000096.1:0-66043 GCA_030407055.1 Armillaria mellea | reverse complement strand
CTTCACCAAGCTTGACATACGATGGGGATATAACAACATCCACATCAAGAAATGACGAGTGGAAGGCTGCATTCCAAACAAACTGTGGCCTGTTCAACCCACCGTCATGTTCTTTGGTCTCACCAACTCCCCTGCCATGTTCCAATGGATGATGAACAACATCTTCAAGGACCTCATTGCATCCAGCAAGGTCACTGTATACCTTGACAACATCCTGATCTTTTCGAAGACTCTAGAAGAGCATTGACAGATCACTTGCAAAGTTCTTGTGCTCCTCAGGAAGCACAAACTGTTCCTGAAAGCCAGGAAATGTGAGTTTGAGGTACTGGAAACAGAGTACCTCAGGGTAATAATCAGTGAAGGCTCTATCTGTATGGACCAAGTCAAGATTGCAGGGATCACCAAGTGGCCCATCCCCAACAAAAAGAAAGAACTCCAATCTTTCTTAGGGTTCACCAACTTCTACCAATGCTTCATTAAGGGCTACAGCGAAATAGTCTGCCCAATGATGTGCCTTACAGGAATGAAGCCTGGACCTGGGGGGCCACACAGCAGGAAGCATTCAACAAGCTCAAGGCCCGACTAGCCCAAGATGTGGTATTGGTGATCCTGACCGAAACTGGGAAGTTCAGAGTAGAAGCAGATGCAAGTGAGGGCACCATAGGAGCTGTCCTATCTCAGGAGCAGGAAGGAAAATGGAGGCCAGTTGTGTTCTTGTCAAAAGCCTTAACGGCCACAGAATGCAACTATGAGATTTATGACAAGGAACTACTTGCAATAATGCTTGCCCTCGAGGAATGGAGACACTACCTCATGGGCACTGCAGTCGATATTGAAATCTGGATGGATCACCAGAATCTCCAGTATTTGAAAACCTCAGAAACTCAAATCGTCGACAAGTGCGATGGGTGACTGAGCTCACCGAATACCATTTCACCCTCCATCACAAACCAGGAACTGCAACAAGAAGGCAGGACCTACTCTCCCGCCATGCAGACCACAACCAAGGACAAGATGACAACAACAAAGTCGTGGTCCTCAAGGCTGAGCACTTCTGGGCACTAATCATGCCCACTATTGACGAATCCCATGAGCACATCAAGAGCGCAAACCTGTGATCACCAGAAATGGGATCAAGGAATCACCAAGTCACTCAATCATGAGAAAGGGATCCAGGAGAAGGATGGCCTTCTCTACTATGACCAAAGGATATATGTGCCTCAGGACAAGGCAGTACGAGGAGAGATCATCTTGCGCTGCCATGGACCATATTACAGCAGGCCACCTGGGAGTAGAAAAGACCAGAGACCTCAATCCTCAGGGACTACTGGTGGCCCAAGATCAGGAACGGACGTCCAAACCTATGTCCCAGCCTGTGAGAACCTGTGCCCCACACCAAGTCAAGCACCCAAGCCAAGCAAGTGCCCCTCCACCCAATGAGATTCCATCCGACCCTGGAGTCACATCTCAGTAGACATGATCACCGGTCTACCAGAGTCGAATGGGCATGATGCCATTATTGTCATAGTCGACCACTTCTCCAAAGAGATCATTCTCATTGCCTGCACATCAAACTCTCATCAGAAGGATGGGCGAGAATTCTCAGAGACGAGGTATATGCCAAAACACAGATGCCTGTCACTGTCATCTCCAACCAAGGACCCCAATTTGTCTCGAAATTCCTAGAAGATCTCTATGGCATGCTCAATATCAAAAGCAATGCCTCAATGGCCTTCCACTCCCAAACTGATGGACAAACTGAAACATGTCAATCAAGAGATTGAGAAATATCTCCAAATTGTCATTAATCACCATCAAAATGACTGGGCCAACTGGCTCCCCATTTGTGCCTTCCAGCACAACAACTGTATGCACTCCACCATGGGCAAAAGCCCATTCCAAGTCCTATATGGATGAAACCCCCCAAGTCGCCCCCGACTCCAGAACCCATGCTGCTCTCTGCACCCCCACATCAGAAGTGTTTCATGACCAAATGAAAACCATCCACACTGAAACTGAGGCCACCCTAGTCAAAGCGGCAGAACAAATGAAGACCTAGTATGACAAGAAGAGAGACACCATCAAGTACCAGACCAGGAACAAAGTCTGGCTTGATACAACAAATCTTCACTTCCCCAGACCCAAGAAAAAGCTAGATGACAAATGTGTTGGCCCTTTCCAAGTCCTGGAAAAATGTGGTGCTTCAGCCTACAAACTGAAGCTTCCCCCCACATGGAGAATATACCCCATCTTCAACAAAACCCCTTCTCATGCTGTACACACCCCCGGTGTTCCCAAATCAACAACAACCCCCCACCTCGTCTGCCCAACATCATCATGGGTGAAGAAGAATACAAAGTCAAAGAAATCCTCGATGACAAAACCCGCAAAGTACGCAGCAAGAAGGGAGAAAGGTCTAGAACAGTGACCAATTATCTCGTCAAATGGAAAGGCTATGGTCCTGAAGACAATAAGTGGACTGCAGAAAAGTATCTCGGCAATGCAAAAGAAGCAATTGCTGAATATTGGGAGAAGAAGGGAGGAATGTCAGTTGATGCAATAGTCATTAACCCCCAAAATGATATGATCATTATTGATGCCTGCTACCAGCAGGAGGAGGACAACAACAAAGTAGGACCAGAGGACAACACATGGTATTACCTTGTCAAGGTCGCTAGTGCCCAGGCAGAAAAAGGGGGCCAAGAATATGGATGGCTAGACAAAGAATGGAAACCAGAACCTGAACTCGGGCACCTGGAGGAGCTCATTAAGGACTATTGGTGGGCTAATAAACAGGACAGCAAAGTGGACCCCCCTGATGGAGACGAGTCTTAGAGCAGTTGAAATGCCTGCCTTAACGAGGGGGGTAATGTTACGATTTTCTCACATATCTAATCTTATCAGCCAGCACTTATCTATATCTTATCTTATCTCAAGTACCTATCATCCTAACCACAACTATAACAGACCACATCAGCATTTGTACTATGGACAACTATGGCTTGTGACCAATGCTCACCCTTCTCATGTTTCACCTTGTATTCCACATGACAACCATGGACAAAGACTCTATTATTAGTACAGGACTTTTCATATATAAGTAGCATAGCTCTCACTGTATATTCCCCAGCTTCGAGCTAAAGTTTAATCACACTGAACTTAGCTAGTCGACTCAGCCTCAGACTAAGATATTAGTCTGATGCTCTTAGTAGCCATTCAGTACAGAGACTCCTTGGGTGACTGTTTGAACATGAAACAGCCCTTGGTTTACTCTTGTTTGATTTACCCGGAGTTTGGGTCTAACAAAGAGCCTATGGACTTTCACCTGATCCATACAAATAGTGTCCATAAGACCAAAGTCTTGTTCTATCAATGTCCACTGATACATCCAGATTGAATGGAGGCCTGTCTTTATTCTCACATTTTCCTGGAAACAGTTTCAGAGCCACATACTGGATTCACTTTTGCAACTCTGCAAGATTTTCATCTGCAAATTCTGACATCCAATAAATCAGTGTATGATTACATATCAGCAATCAGAAGGAAGACAAACAATATGTTCAGCTCCAAGGTCCCTGTGAGTATCTGTGTTGTCCCATGAAGCAGTTTGCTGGCCTTTTATGTAGGATGTGTATAGCTTATTCCTATGAGTGCAGCAGATCTGGATAGCCTTGACAATGTATAAATGGGGTGGTCAAGTGCACAACATGGATAAATATTTTCCAAGTCATCCTGCCAGTTCTGTGGTTGTACCCTGCTTCAGCTGCCTAGAAAGAGGCTTCAATGTCATGGATACCATCATGGAGACTATCAGCAATGAAAATCAGTGAGTTCTTGCCAGACATCCTATGTCACAATGGTATCTTATAAGGTGTAGACATTTGGTTCAGCTGTTCTTAATGCAGAATGAGCACTTCAGCTTACAGCACTTCCACAAGGTTGATGATCCAGACAACATGTCACTTCTTCCAGGTTGTGGTTTCTTTCCTGCTGACAAAGATTATCTCCCATATGAATGAGATGTAGTGGCAACCTCTGATGAAGTATGCATATCTATTTTCTGAAGTAAATGGTACTAATGATGTGTGTAATAGAAATCAACCTGCTCAAATTTCAATGCTATTGAGATGCAAAACAAACTGAAATTCTGTGGATGTGTTGTCACAGGAGTCATCACTGTGGAATGTGGTCAGCATTCTGTGTTCTTGTTGATGGCTGATCTTCATAAGGGTGAATGGTAGGTATTATTTTCCTTTGTTCCAGAGAAAAACTAAGTTTGTCATAGATTTGCTAATGGAGACTATACTCTTGCTATGGCTCTATGATGATACACCCAACATTGTTCTCTTGCCACAGCAAAATACTTTTAGCAGGTAGTTCTGACTTATGACATTGCCTGCCAATATCATGTCAAGCTTCATGAATGCTTCATCAACAACTTCATTGACTTGGCTGATATCATCAACATCATTCTCTGTCTGGTTCCAAAAATACATCTTGATGGTCATATCAAGAAATGCAAGTACAAATTCTCCTTGAATTATATGAAAGGCATGGGAATATCACATGGTGAAGGGATTGAGGCTAGCTGGGTGGAAACCAAGCAATTGGGGGGCAGTACAAGGCAAATGAACTATGGGCATTGCTATGACAAACTGAATGACTTTCACAACTACTGGAACTGGGTGAAGGTGGAAAATATGAGTAAGTGTGGAATACTTTCATTGAAAAGTGCTGATCAAAGATGAATCTCTAGGCAATTACCTTAGCAAACATTTGATAAAAGTGCAAAAAACACTCAAGGATCTAGTTGAATTTCTGTTAAGCCTAAGCCTTGTACATGGTGAAGACCTCATCAGTGAGTGGAAGAAGAAGTATGAGACATGCAAGCACTATATGGCCTCAGAGACTGATAAAACACAGTGGAGCAGCCCATATTGTTTGACATTGCAAAAATGTGAGTTTCTCATATGTATAGAGAGCTGAGGCTAATAGTTGCTGGATGGTACCTACTCAAGCAGATGTCCTGAGCAGCCTTACTCACCATGAGACAAATGTTGTGATGGATAAGGCTGCAAAGCAGGCACATAAAAAAGATTCTGAGATGATTCATCTCATTGACATTGGTATAAAGTTGCAATTGCGACAGTATGAGCTGTTTCATACATCAAAGAATTTATTAATTAACACAGACATAGGAACAAATTGAAAAGAATTGTCATGAAAAAAGATATATTGGACGATGACATCAAGAACATGTGTAAAACACTCACCAGTGATATAAAGAAGTTCCACAAGCAGCAGATCAAGTCTTTATCTCTGTTGGAGATGGTTGAATTTGACACTGCAGACAATGCAGAGGATGACATCCTTCTACTCCCATCAGATTTTGACATTGTCAATCATAAAATATATGAACTTGAGGCAGTCATAAAAACAGAGTACAAACTTCGCAAAGGACAAGCCAATGATGCTATAGCCATGCTTTGCACTGGAATTATCCATGGCATGGTCCTGACTGACTCATGCAGGAAGCATTCATGGAGCATGACAATGAATTTGTGATTCATGAAGTATATCAACACAGTGGCAAAAAAGAAGAATAAATATGCAGTGTCATATTGCCAAGCCCATGCTGCTCTCTTACAGCTGTCAGAAGTGGAGGATTTACCAGACTTTCCTATCCTGAGAAAGGAGGATATGTATTCAAAAAATGCAGCAGGTGCACAGGCATTAGGGGATGGTGCTATAATGGATAGCTGGATTTGGATGTATGGGCAGTTGAGGGGCATGAACAAGGGTGAAAAACAGGAATTCTTGATGGATGGTATGAATCCCTTAATTCTTTACAGGTTGGCACTGATTTTTTTACTAGTATTGAGAGTGCAGTGGTTCAGGACATGTGTGGACACAGAACAGTGGATGGAAGAAGTTGAGATACTTGAACAAGAGTTCTGAAGATTTATTATCACCTGCAAGAAAATGGAACAGATATGGGACACAATACACACCAAGAACTCTCCAGTCCAGTTGTGGCATGCACTTAATTTGACTGAAGACAATGTAGCAAACTACTAACTTCAAAATTCATTAAATGACAAAACAACCTGCAGCTATAGAGTTTATGCTGCTCAAAAAGCTAATATGTATCAACAGATGTGGAAGAAGGTGGATCAGGATTTTCTTGCAGTCAGAGGGGGTTGGCCAAGTTCAGAAGATAAACTGGAGGAATATGTGAAAGAATGGTGATGAGCCTCCAGGCTCTGTATGCTCAGAATTTCACAGATTTACTGTTAATTCCTACACCCAGTCCACCTAGCGGAGTTTCACTAAACCAGCCATTGCTGACACAGCAATACCACTTTTGTATCATGGCAATATGTCTTTGCATAATTGCTATCCATCCCATCTTGAAATCTGACACTTTACAACATTACAGACATGTTAATACCAATTTTGATGGTCCCTCAATCATATATGGTAATGCTGCCTCCACATCAAAGCACCTCACTATGCATCATTGATTGCTAGACCCTATTGACATCACCTATCACTGCACTCATCCATTAAAGATATCAACCTATCACAGATACTCCAGAACTATGGTGACTCAAGCTGTTACTTTGCCAAGCTGGCACATCATTGGAGATACATTTGTTGACCTCAGCAACACTAGCATACCTTTATAATCCACAGTATATGCAGTCAAAACAGCAGAACACAGTCCAGAAGCTGTACTCCACTGTAGAACATTTTCTAATCAAGCACAGCAATTTGAACAACACTGAACAGTTCAGCTGATGGATATAGGTCACGATTATTCAGGATTTTACTCAGCTAAGGCCTTACAGCCTTAGTAAAAAGTCACTTGGAATTCTATTAATATATGTAGGACTTTAGTATAAAAATGTAAATTACAGTAGTGTTCAGTACTTTTCAACCCCAGTGGATACACTCTCATTTGCCAGACTATGCTTGTATTGATTCTTGTACATGTCAATCCACCATACATTGTATTCACCACATACATCAACAATAAATTGACTAGTCAAATCAGCAAAGCTCTATGAATCTGTCCATCATTTCTATAGGATCACCACACATTTATTTGTCATTTCATAGCAATATTCATCTTGCATTGCATATAGTTGATTGCACATCAACTTGCAGTATTGCTTGAGTTATTCCACAGTTCTTTAACTGTGAAGAAGACATTTCCGTCCCTCTTTACTCTTAACACTATTGGTACACATCAATATCGTGCCAATACATGATCGACCATGCCATACCTCACCCCCCATTTACTTTATAGGCAGCACCAGTTTCAACTTCACCAGATAGGATCGTTTCATCAGTTTTCACCTTCACCATCATCATTGTTGCCCACTGATGAGCCTCCAGGCTCTGTACACTCAGAATTTGTGGATTTATCCATCAACTACCCAATAATAACAGATTTGACTCCTACCATCTTCCTTATTCTACATTTCTGCACTCAATTTAATGCCCCAACCTTTAATTATATGCTACACCCTTTGATATCCTTCAATAACCATGATAAACCATGGTTATAACTCAGCAAACCATGTTAATACCCTTCCATTCATGTTTATTCTCCATATTTCCATGACCAATCACAGCAATACACCTTTGATTGATGATCATACCCAAAATGGAGTTGCCACATCAGTTCTAGACACCCAATTGGCATGCCCCTTGATTCCTCAATCATAGTGACATCATTTAGACCCTACACTCCTCCATCAAAGATATTGACCCATCACGGGTACTCCAGACTGCAGTTACTCAGGCTGTTACTTTTCCAAGTCTTCACAGCAGCTTATATCCATTTATCAACCTCAGGACATATACTATACCCTCACAGTCTGCAGTTAAACAGCACCTAGCTGTTTACTCATCATTCTTCACTTCCACATGGTTTCCCATCCAGACACAGCAATACAGACAAGCTGTTATGCCTCAACTGACAAAAACTTCTTCTATTTACTATGTATTTACTAATCCAAGGACATACAGCCTTACCAATGCTTAGATATCTTTTCTATTTATCAAACTGAACTTTTAGTACAAAAACTTGTATTCTACAGAGGAGAAGGGAGTTCTTTCACTCCAGGTTATCCTCCATTGCTTGCTATAGTCTCAACATTATTTGATGTGTTACTGGACTTCCAGAAAATAATGGGAAACATTGTGATTTTTTTGGGGTTACCATATCTAGTAATTACAAGCCCTAGCCCATGTTTTGTACCTTTTCCCTGCTCCACGTTATCATTTCACTTGATATTGTCCATTCCTTACTTCTGCAATGTCTGATGAAGAGAATCTCGATATCTGAAGTGACAATGAAGTCAAAAAACAGTTATCATTGTGTTCAGATGTCGCAGAAGAGGATAGAGCCATGATTAGAGAGGTAATGATGGAATGCTCAGCAGCAGGTACATGACTGCTTCTTCCTGTAATATTCAGCTAGGATGAAGTCATTTAGCATCTAAATTTTGGGTTTTTATGCCTCAGAACCTTGTACCAGGCTGTGGAAATGGCAAGAAGCACAAGGAAGGGACTGTGGATGCATCTGAGGACTCTCCATCTATCAAGAAAGTGAAGGATGACCCATCATTTGATTTCAAAGTCTGGTTGTACATCTGGAAAGAACTCCCAAAGACCAAGAATCAAAAGATTGCAGCTCCATCATCCAAGATCAATTTCACCAAGTACCTTGAAAAAGGACCCTTTGTATTTCCATCATCTGGGAACTTTTCAGACTTTATCACAGCTACTGCAAGCACCTTGCAGCTCAGGAAGGAGTGCCTTGTCCTTCCAGAGCTGAAGTACTGCATGAAGACTCCACAGACAGTGCCTGTCCACTCCCTGACCAGTGATCTTGCATTTCAGACTCTTATAGACAATGTAACTGAGGCAAAGACCATTGCTAAGCACATTGTATATGTCTTTATGCCTGCTCTCCAGAGGCCTAGCTCTGAGGAGGAGGTAGATGTGCATACATTCTCAGTTTTTTGATACTAATTGATGTACTAGTGGTGGACAGTGACTGCAGCAGATGGGACTCAGGTCGATGCTGAGAAGTTTGATCACTCAGCTCTTGAATGGCCAGAGACAGAGAGCAATATATGTAGTCAAAAGGTAAGTATGCTGCTCACTACTGTCCAGTATCACTGAACTCATCAGCAGTATCAGATCAAATTTGACCTTCATATCAAGCTGCATATTCAAGATCTGGAGAACAAATATCTGCTCAACAACTATCCAAAGGAATTCCCAGGAAAGTGAATGTACAAGTCACAGTCAGGACACTTTTATGAGCTAGTCTATGAACATATGTCTTCATGGGCTTCCAAGCTGGTATGTTGTAATGTTTTATTCTGTTTCAAAGTGTAATCACTCTTTTCAGGCACAGGCAGTACCTGGTATAACCCTCAAAGTGCACCCTAATACAGCCTGGTTCTATGCAAAACACCACCTACACCCACAGCCTCAAACTCTTGCTTCAGAAACACCTGCCATCATCCCTGTTCCTGTACCCCTGCTCCTGCTGCCACAGCTTCTGTCCCTGCACCTACTGCTGCTAATCCTTATCTTGAAGTTCTTGCAATGTCTATGATGAATCAACAGCAGATGATGCAGCAACAGCAGATGCTCCATCAGCAGCAGATGATGCAGATGATGCAGATAAATCCACATGGTGGACTTCTTTCCTGACTGCCATCTCTAGACCATCACTCTCTACCTGGATCCCAGGCTCCCTCACCCACTAAGCCACCAACCATCAATCTGGATGATTTCTGTGCACACTACAACATCGATAATGAAGACCAGGATCACTTATGGAAATTGTGCTACAAGCCTGGAGACTGAGCAATCAAGAAATTAGAGCATATTGATTGGAGTGATATAGCTGGATTTGCTACACTGGCTTGGAATGAGATTCTTGTGAAGCATGATCAGTTTCTACATGATATCAAAGCTGGTGTTTGGAGTATAGATAAGTGATGTCCGCCTCTTAGCTCATCTTGGACATAAATGTTTCTCAGCCTCATATATGAAATAAACTCTTTTTGTACTCACTATGTAACAATGTATCCTGCATGTTTGAACCAACTGTATGCCATATCTGCTGTAACACAACCACATGCATCTAAAAGAACATCAACAGGATCATTGCTATCATGAAGAATAGTGCCATGATGATGTAAATAGGCTTTCTCTGTCATAAAGTAAATCTTGGAGTGATAAATGAACTGTATGTGGACAATGCTTACATGCACTGAATGATTCTTTGATGGGATTCAGGTCTGGACAATATGGTGGGAGATAAAGCAGTATAATACCTACATCTTTCATCAGGCAAATATCATTGGGAGTTGAAGAGACATACCAGCAGCATTTACCACATCAAGCAATGTATCAGCGTGATGGATATGACAATTGTCCATCACAAGGACACTCTGTTCATTGGGATAAGGGTTCATATGAGGAAGCTGTCATAGTATTTAGTGAAAGAGCTGCATAACCAGACCAAAATTGTGCACCACATCATCCACAATGAAGTCAAAGAAACTAAAGGAATCAAAGGATCCCATCTGAACTCATGTTGCAATGTAACCTTCTGTTGTCAAGGCAGCAATCAATAAATAGTGTTCACCTTGAACAAAAACATCTGAGAGATCTGCATTGGTGCCAACTGGGGATCTACCATAGTGCCATACCCATGTCCTTTCATCCTTCGAAGATTCATCAATTGCCACAAACTCGATACCAGTGCCAGTGAAGTGTGCCAAGTTCTTGATTCCTGCCCTAAAAAGCATCTTCCAGTTTTCATTGGCTTCTGCAGCTATCTTGTGTAGCACCTTCTGGGTCAGGTCAGCTTTTTGAAGGTTGTCCTGGAGTGCTGAAATGGAGACAGGCAGGTCATGATGAATGGCAAGGTACCACTGAAGTTCATTGAGGTATGTCTCTGGATTTCATGCATATACCTGGTGTATAGCTTCAAGGGCAGCAAGGCCAATAACTCTAGGATGTCCACAAAGTGGAGCTGGTCAATTTTCCATGGTTCCAAACAGCTCATATGTTGCTAGCCACTGATAGAGACTGCTCTGAGAATGATGTAGTAAATTACAGATGTCACTCCAGTCCCAACCATGATGCCAAAGCTCTATCGCAATATCTTTGAGGTCCAATGAGATTTTGTGGTTTCCCATAGCAATGGAGTGAGGCACAGAGCAGAATGATGGTGTGGATTGAGGCAAAGGTTTGAAATACAGGCCAGAATTTGTAACTACTAAATATGGTAACCTTCAAAAAAATTGCAACATTTCCCATTATTTTCCAGAAACCCAGTAATTACTGCCAATACATGGATTCTTGCTCCCATAACTTGCTTTTGTCTTTTAATGCTGCAACATTGTTTCACTTTCACCAGATAGGATCATTTTATCATATTCACCTTCTACATCATCATCATTTCCATTGCCCACATCAGTATAGGGTATTATTGCCTCTGTGTAGGCCCAGCTCCACATTGTTCACCCATGTCATTGTCATTGTCCCCAGTTGCTGTGCAGTATTGCCATGACACTCAGTTATCATATTTCTGTCCAGTACCTCTCCATTTCAAGCCCCCACACATTTATTTGATTCCTCACACATTTATTTGACTCTCCAAATGTTTATTTGATTGTCTAAATGTCTATTCCATTCTCCTCACATTTATTTGATTGTCCAAACATTTATTAGGCCAGTCTCATGTTTACCAGACCAGTTTTACATTTTCTAGATCAGTTCTGAGCATCTAGCATGGTTTCTTGGTATTTGTATCATACCAGATTCTATTTCATCTCATTTATCAAGATCCCTTCCAGCTTACAGCCAGCATCTATAGTACTCATTGACCAAGAGTACTACTTGCTTGACTGTATAGTCACAGTGTATCTTGTGATATTGGAGGAAGTTAACTACATGGAGGTGCCCAAACAACTTGCACACATGATTGCCTTGTATTACCATGATCCAACATTAATTCATCCATCCTCATATTGAGTTTGGTTTTGCCATTGCGAGCTCATCACTGCTTGGGTAGTCTCAGAGCAGACTTAGGATCAGTATCAGTATAGGACCAGTTCAGCAATTGTTTCAGTATAGGATCAGTATAGGAAATCCCAGTGTGGATTATAGGATAAGTTTTTGACATCAGATAGGATCATTTTTAGCCCAGTACAGTTCTGCCCCCCAGTTTCCATATTGCCTGTCCAGTTTTAGGATCAGTTTTGACCAGTTTCAGCACATTATTCATGTTTATTCAATTAATGAGCATGTTTATTCCCTGCATTGCCAGTCTCTTGATCCATTGCTGTATCATTCAGGCATTTCTCTCTTGTTTCCCCACTCATATTAACATCTGGAGCACATTTTCTCAAGTCTCATTCTCAGTTTCCATTTCAGAACACAGTTTCTTGATATTCACATCATGTCAGGCACCATTCCCTCTCATTTTATGAGACCCTCACAACTTACAGTCATTCTTTTGATTCCTCAACTCTCATGTCATATTATCTGCTTGACTGCTTAGTCTAAGCATATCTTCACACCATTAAAGCTTTGATTTACTGCACGGAGGTGCCCTGAACCCACTCGCACACATGATCATCCTAGTATTGCCATGTTCACACATTTATTCTCCATACTCTGCTAGAGTTTGGTTTTGCCATTGCCATGGAAGTCTAGGCTCATCAACGGTGACCCAAGATTAGGGTGGATTGGGAAGGGCAGCATGGAGATCAGGGGAACACTTCAAAGGCTGCAGCACAACAGGGAGATGACACCAGTGATTCTGATGACAATCTAGATGAGATAGCACTTATTGTTGAAGTTGAACAATAGAAAATGATTTGTTTCATCTATCACATGTGTGAGGGGCAGACCTGCCACTGAAGCCATCAGTAGCATGTACTGGTTTCTTCTTGACTCTCATCCTCTCTGGTATAACAAACCAGTCAGCTAATAAGTACCTCTTTTTATCATCTTATCCAACACTGATGCTCTCATTGATTAGAAGGCAGCTACATGGCAATCATTAGTTTACCAAGATTTGGTGTGTAGAAAGGTGAAGTTCCTTCTAAGTGGTGAAATCATTGGAACATGATATTCCAATTTTTGGAACAGCCATGTAGTAGCACATTGAAATATGGGATTGGAACATTATAAATTATACTGTAGATATATTACAATTGTTCCAACACCCTTCAACATCTCAAACATTGAAATATTGGAACAAAATTGAAGAAATGTCAGTTTCTTCCAACAAGGCATGTTTTGGGAGAGACAACTTCAAAGCTACAGCAAGCAGCTACTAGCATATGTTTCTTCATGACACTGATCTTGATTACAGTGTCCTGAGTACATTCCCATCAGATGCTGAGTTCACAGAAGTGTACTATCTTACTATTGAAGAGAATAATGCACTCTGGATGCTTCTCAGAGTTCACCCAGAGTTGATTGTGTTGTAAACCACAGCAGTTGGAGGCTTGCAGTAGGTAAATACTGAAATTGTTAGCTACTAGAGCTCAGAACGAGCTCCTTAAATACTACAAAAGTATCTAGAATATTCTACCTAAAGTACCTAAAATTATCTAAGTATCATGACAAATTACTAAGCCAAATGTTTGGGAATCTTCCGGCATAAGCTTGAAGTTGCAAATCCCAACACTCCCCCTCAACTTCAAGTTCCTAAAAAGCATAATCTGTATCTTCTTCAACTGCAACATTTGCCTTTAATGGATATTCTCCCCCTGAGGCAAGATTTGGGCACTTGTTTCTGTAGTGGCCCTTCTGTCCACATCCATAGCAAGTAATTGTGGCTGGGTCGGCATGTCGGCCCTTGAATGATCACGCTGCTAATGTGATATCACTTTCCAGTGAATTCAGCTTCCAGCAGCACTCTTCATTGAGCAATCGGCAAGTGATATAATCAAAGTCTGGACCATGTGTTGGATTGCTAGGGTCAGTATTGGCCTCAATGTATGATTTGATGTCGGTGTAACGAGCATGCCGCGGATCCCGATGGACATCAACCTTAGCCAACTCCAATGGCTCCAACCTACTTATCGGATCCTGTCAGATTCTGAACCCTGGTTTCTATTTCATATCTCATCTCTATTTCACCTACTAATTTCACATATTCATTTATCACACCTAGAATCCATTACGGTACTGAGTAGGTGTTATATCGGATTCCATGGAATCCTCAACTCCTCTAGATACAGAATATTCCAGACTTATTATCTTCTAGCCATGTCCATAACATTCTAGAGTCTGATCCATGGACTCCGCTCTAGTATATAAACTGTAGAATTACTTGTACATACCTTAGTTCAAATATCAACTTGGTTTAGCCCAATACTCTCGTTCTCACTTTGGCCTTCAAGCCTAATCTATCTCTTACTACAAGTCCGCGGATTCCGACTCCGTTGACTTTGTCTTGATCCTACTCATCCTCATCCCACAGACTCCATCTGTAATCTATCTTAGGGCTTCAACCCAAGGGTGACATTGCTAATAGCTTTGCCAAGCCCATGCACCCCATGGATACCATCGGCATGCATTCATTCTCTCTTCTATTGGCATGATCCTAACAGTATATTCAAACTCAAACCCTTGAGTCGAAATTTTTAGGCATGTCTAGCACAACCACACAACCACACCATACCAAACAGTCCACCTTGGACATGATCCCACCTCATTTCACCATGAATGATATTCCTGCCTCCGTGTCCAAAGGAGACTCTAATCTCTTTGGCACAGACTCCACTACCTCCCATCACTCCTGTAGGGAAACCTACATGCATAGTGGTTTTACTGCTCGTCAATCGGATACCACGACTCCAAATCCATTCATCACTGACCATGCTGTTTCCAATGGCTGGGGCAAATATCGGAACGGCCCTCCATGGACTCCAGTCACTCAACCTAAGTCTCTCTTCCCTGTTGATGAAGGAGACAACAGTGACAATGATGACAACTCCGATGACAAACCCGACACCCCTAGCAATCGCAACCAGCACCAGTTGCAGGGTCCCAATCGCCCTTCTGGTGGTCCACCTAATCCAGGCAGCCCCAGAGGATCAGGTGGTCCTGGTGGTAATCCCCCTACTCCTAACAATAATGATGCCCACCTGATGCTCAACTTCATAAATCTCCTCCGAGGTCTCAGCAATCAGGTAAACAACCCTACCCCACAGCCAGTCCATACCAAAGTCAAGGAACCTGATGTCTTCAATGGCTCGGACCCACAAAAATTAAAGGCATTCATCGTTTCCCTCCAGTTGAACTTTAATGACAGGCCAGATGCTTTCCGTGTGGAAACCACTAAAGTCAACTATGCCATCTCCTTCCTCTCTGGTGTGGCCCTCGACTGGTTTGAACCAGATATCCTCAATCCCAACCACACCAACCCTCCTGCTTGGGCATACTCCTATGCTACTTTCCTTTCGGAACTCCGGACTAACTTTGGTCCATTCAACGCCATCGGAGATGCTGAAGATGAACTTGAAAATCTTTGCATGCATGATGGAGACCGGATTATGAAGTATATAGTCCAGTTCAACCAGCACGCTGCTGTCATAGGCTATGGTGACAATTCCCTCCACCATGCTTTCTACTGCGGACTTTGTACCCGGATTAAGGATGATATGGCTCACCATGGTAAGCCTAATAACCTCCATGACATGCAGACTCTAGCACAGGAACTCGACGCATGGTATTGGACTCGGAAAACTAAAATTGCATGTGAAAACCATAATAAACCCTCATCCTCCTCCTCCTCTTCCAAACCTAAGGGTTCAGGTTCTAACTCGAGCTCTTTGTACAATTCCATGGCACCAAGGTCCTCTAACTCAGGCTCTGCAGGTTCCGCTTCATCTGCTTCCTCCAATTCCTCTGGCACTGCCAAGAAGCCCTATGCTGACAAGCTAGGCAAGGATGGCAAGCTCATGCCCGAGGAAAAGGAATGCCGCTGCACGAACAACCTTTGCATGTTCTGTGGTAGCAAGCACAAGACTGAGGACTGCAACAAGCACAAGGCCACGGCTTCCACCCATGGCCATGCTGCTGAGGTTTCTGAACCTCCCACATCTACTGATTCGACTCTGTCGGAGTTGGAAAAATAGAGAGCAGCCCTGCTTCCTCCATGCAAGGACAGGGTTGCGTTGACTATCATTGCATCATGGAGATCATCACCCTCAATGCTGCTGCTCTTTCCAACCATTCACTCACTGTATCCTTGTCTTCTGAAGTCGGCTCTGGATCAGAGCCTGATGGCAGTTCCATATCTATCATCCTTCGTTTTCTAGCACTCATTGATTCTGGTTCTAGTCATTGTTTCATTGACTTGAAATTTGTTGAGGACCATGATCTCCCTACCAAATCCATTCCTCCTGTCCAACTTTGGCTTCTTGACAGCTCCGCCGGATCTCACATTTCCCAATCCATTACTCTCTCCATATGATTTCCATTGGGAGATATTATTCCCATCAACTTCTACGTCACACGTCTCGATTCATCCTGTAATATTGTCCTGGGATACAACTGGCTCTCCTGCTATAATCCGTTGATTGACTGGGTAGAACACAGTATCACTTTCCATTCAAAGTTATCTGATACATCTTCCTTCGTGGCTTCTGGTGCTTCAGCCCAAGCTTGCATAGACCCTTCCAGTCTTGCCTCAGATGTTCCCGCAGCTGCCAACCCTCCAGTCTCAGCTCGCATGGACCCTTCAGGTCCTGTCCCATCCTCCAAACCTCCTTTGAGATCCTGATGAACCCTGCCACCTTATGAGCCTATCTATTCCTACCCTTCCATTCCCTCATTTGCTGCATTGGCAGCACCCAAGATCTCTATTATTTCCGTGGCTGCTTTCATATGAGCTTGCGCAGAGGAGGGTGCACAACAGTTCACACTCCAACCTTCTCTGCCAAGTGTTAGTGGCCAGGCTGCTTCCGCAGTTCCGCCGGATCTATCTGAAGTGCCTGATGAATATCACGAATTCGCTGATGTATTCAGTGACTCTCTCTCTGAGAAACTCCCTGAGCATCGCCCTTACAATCTCAAGATCAACCTTGAGGAAGGTACTTCACCTCTGCTTGGTCCTATCTATTCCCTCTCGGAATCTGAACTCAAAGCCTTACACGAATTTATTGATGATAACGTTCGCAATGGCTTTATTTCCCCTACATGCTCTCCCCATGGAGCTCCAGTTCTCTTCATCAAAAAGAAGACTGGTAAACTCCAACTCTGCATCAATTTCCATGGTCTGAATAAGATCATGAAAAAAGACAGATACCCACTTCCTCTCATTTCCAACCTTCTTGACTCCATGCGTTCCGTGCGCTTGTATACTAAACTCGACCTCCACCATGCCTACCATCTAGTCCATATTGCCGAAGGAGATGAATGGAAAACCACATTCCACACCCACTATGGTTCTTTTGAATGGCACATTATGCCATTTGGTCTTACCAATGCTCCCACGGCCTTCCAACACTTTGTCAACAACATCTTTTCCAATATGCTTGATGTTTCCATTGTCGTCTACCTTGATGATATCCTCATCTACTCCGATGATCCTGCAGAATACCAAAAACATGTTCATGAGGTCCTACGCAGACTCCGAGCCAACAGGCTCTACTGCAAAGGTTCCAAATGCGAATTTCATTGGGATTCCATGGAATATCTAGGCTACATCCTCTCTCCTGAAGGCTTATGCATGGCTGAAGACAAAGTTAAAGCCATTGTGGACTGGCCGGTCCCACAGAAGGTCAAAGATATCCAATCATTTCTTGGTTTTGCTAATTTCTACCACTGTTTTATCCACAAATACAGTGAGATTGTGTTGCCCTTAACACATCTTACACACAAAGGTATTCCATGGAATTTTGACAACAAGTGCTTAGCCGCATTCAATGAGCTAAAACAGGCTTTCACTCACGCCCCTATCCTTACCCACTGGATTCCTGACCATCAACTTGTCATGGAAACCAACACTTCTGACTATGCTATTGCCACCATCCTCTCTATTTATCTTGAGGATGGTGAGATCCATCCTATTTCCTTCTTGTCCCGCAGTCTCCATGGAGCTGAGCTTAACTACGATACCCATGATAAAGAGCTTCTAGCCATCTTTGAAGCCTTTAAATATTGGTGTCATTACCTTGAAGGCTCCATGGAATCCATCAACATCGTTACCGACTATAAGAATCTTGAGTATTTCTCGACTACCAAGATCCTTACCAGACGACAAGTCCGTTGGTCTGAACACCTTTCTCAGTTCAACCTAGTAATCTGGTTCTGACCAGGTAGACTTGGTGGGAAACTGGATGCACTCACTAGACGATGGGACGTCTACCCTAAAGAGGGGGATAGTCAATACGCTCAAGTCAATCCTCATAATTTCTGTCCTGTATTTACTCAAGAACAACTCTCTGCTTCTCTCTGCACTACTTTTCTTGAAGGTCCTGTACTCCGTGCTAGTGCTATTATGGATGTTGATCAGTTACATTCTAATATCAAACAAGCACAGCCCATGGACTCCACAGCAACTGAAGGTTTTCATCTTGCTTCTTCCCCTTCCGATTCCTCCCGGTGGTCCATGGACGAGTCAGGAATACTCCGTCTTGACAATCGCATTTATGTCCCAGACTCTGCGGACCTCCATCTTCATGTCCTACAAAACAATCACGACCATATCTTGGCAGGTCATTTCGGTCAAAATCGGACACTCGAACTAGTCCAACAGAATTATACCTGGCCACAAATGCGTGAATTTGTTTGCCACTACGTCAAATCCTGCACTACTTGTGGTCGTAACAAAACACCTAGACACTGCCCTTTTGGCTTACTCAAACCCTTGCCTGTACCAGAGCGTCTGTGGGATTCCATCTCCATGGATTTCGTTGAACAACTCCCAGAGTCTGATGGATTCACCGCTATTCTGGTCATCATTGACCATGCAAGCAAACAAGCCATTTTCATTCCCACTCATGATACCATTAACTCTGCAGAACTCGCCCAACTATTTGTTACCCATGTATTTTCCAAACATGGTGTTCCTAATCACATTACTTCCGACCACAGCTCCGAATTTGTCTCCCAATTCACTCATGCCCTTGCAAAGGCCCTTGATATGGAACTTCACTTTACTTCTGGTTATCACCCAGAAGCGGATGGACAGACTGAATGCGCTAACCAAACCCTTGAACAGTACATTCGTATCTATTGTTCTTACCAACAAGACAATTGGGATACCTTACTACCCATTGCCGAATTCGCATACAACAATGCTCCTAATGCTTCCACCGGAATCTCTCCATTCTTCGCTAATAAGGGATACCATCCTAACATCACAGTATACCCTGAACACAATATCGCCTCCGCTCGGGCCCGCGATTTCATAGTCAACCTCGACGATCTTCACCAATTCCTATGCAATGAAATCACTCTTGCTCAGTCTCGCTACAAATTCCAAGCCGACAAGCAATGGTCTCCAGCCCCAGACTTCAAAGTAGGTGATAAAGTCTATCTCAGTGCTAAACACATCAGGACTACTCGCCCTACTGCAAAATTCTCCGAGAAATTCCTCAGACCATTCAATATCATCGCTCAGCCTGGATCCCATTCCTTCACTCTCAAGCTTCCTGCGGATCTCCATTCCATTCATCCTGTATTCCATGTCTCTCAATTGGAACTCATGGAAACCAATACCATTCCTAATTGTACCCAACCACCTCCACTTCCAGTTGAAGTCGATGGTGAAGAACAGTACAAAATTGCACAAATTCTGGACTCTAAACTCGACCGTCAGTTCCGATGTCCCCTTCTCTATCGTGTTCAATGGTTGGGTTATGAAGGTACTGATGAAGAATTCACTTGGATTCCTGCCACTGAATTCTCCGTGGAAGACTACATTGAAGATTTCCACTGTCGATACCTAGACAAACCAGGACCACTCTCCAAGGTCACCATTCGCAAGGCTACATCCAAGCCTATGCCTATCCCTTCTTGATTCCTTGCCCATCAACCTCCATCGGATTCTGATTCCCCAATTTCAAATCTGATTCTGGAAAACTATTGCAAATTCACTTCCTAATTGGGAATGGAATCCATTGGCCTAATTCTTGGCTTCAATTCTCCTTTCGTTACTATAGTTCAACCATCAAGAAAATTTATTTACTTTTTGCCCTCAGGCATGGTACTCTATCTATCTACATCAAAAAATTGTATATTACTAGGCCAGGATCTTCAGGTGGCTGCGGATTCCTCGGGTTTCTCTCCCTCATACTCCAATTCATCTAAATCTGTAATGCCGACAGAACCCGAGCCCGGCTTCATTTCCTCCCTAACCTCCTCTGGCTCCATCTCTCCATCTGAATCCTCCACAATAAACTCCTCACTACCTTTCAAAAACTCCTTCCACAGTGCCCACTCTGACCGATAGCCCCTGGCACGATAAAACTCCTTACAAGCCTTCCAAAATTTCTGGCTTGCAGCAATAGCTGCTGCCAAAGCCTCCTGCCCACGGCTTCCATGCCATAGCTCCATATTGGCCAACTCGAAAGGATCACAACCGTTGAAGGACTCCGCAGATGTGACTCTTGCATGCCACACTTGAGCTACGTCTTGATCCAATCGCAAGGTCATGGCCCGACGGAGAGCCTCGGGGTTGGCACCCTGCAAGTCCCTCAACTCTGCACTCGAAGTCACCCATTCATCCGAGGACACCGATGGAATGAAATCGTCAGGATACTCAATCACATCCCCCGGTGATATGCAGTCTATGCATTCACACCTAGATTTTGTGATTTTATATCAATACTATTGCATATCTACCTGATACTAGTGGGATTATGAGGACTATAGCGGAGGCTTCGAGCTGATAGTCAGTGCAAACAGCTACTAGTAATGCTAGGACTTAGACGCAACACCGCTAGTGGGTCAACTCTACCTGCCAGCCGATACTAGTGACTCAAAACTAGTGGACCTACACAATGTACGGTCACTAGTTTTGAGTCTTGCTACTAGCATACCAAACCAGAGGCAGAGGACACAAACACCAAGAAGCTCCATCATACAAGTACCAGCTACGGTGAGGATGCCTAAGTCAGAAGCACTAGTCGTGTGATGATCTTAAATGGGACTTAGAATTGATTAGCGACAGTTGGGATTGTGCAGAGAGCCAACTAGTGGACCACAGATCTCAGATGATCAGCACTAGTATAGCCGGGCTGCGCTCCCGATCACGATCAGTGACTGCTACAGGCACGACTGACCGGTGCATTAATTATCCTTGACACTAGTGGAGCATTGCTGGGTCAAGGGCATGGGAAATGGACCTCCAATGGAGTTCCTAGGCCTGCTAGTCAGCAACAAAGCATTCTAGACCAACTATTGCATGATTATGCATCAATGCTCATGACTAGCCAAGAAATCCTTATCAATAGTACCCCTCTAGTATAGCTATTTTCAGTTATCGTACCTTTTTCTGTTTGTATATAAGTAGTAGAGTAGGTGCCTCATGTGGGAGGCAAGCCTACCCTGAGATTGTGACATACTAGTCAGTACCTAGTGCCCCCAATTAAAGGATTTTGTGCTTAACCTCAACGAAATGACGGCTAGTCATGGAGTTACCCCAGTATTGAGTGAATAAAAACCCCTTTGAGTCTACTATTGTGTCCTGTTGAAGGCCGAGAGTGTTTCGAAGTTAGTTCAAGAGAGTTCTTGGAGTATAAAGTATTATTCCTAGGCCAAGAGTGTCACTAGTTTGCTTAGAGTGCAACTAGTCAAGTGTTTATCACTTGTAGGGAGCAGTATAGTTTATTCTTAGGCCCAGAGTGCCACTAGTTTGCTAAGAACATGACTAGTCAAGTGTCTATCACTTGTGAGGAGCAGTACAGGGCCAAGAGAGCCACTAGTTTCAGAGCAATCCCAGTTCCAGCGAGCACAGAAGCTCAACGAAGTCACCTTTACTCAATTGTGTCTTACCCACCCCGCTAGTGCGAGTAGTACTTTCGTATCGCTCACTAGTAATGAATAAAACATCTTTAAACGACTTTCCTTGATTATTGAAGTCTGCAGAGTGCTTCTATCGTACTCGAAACGCCTGAATTCAATATATTGGTGATTAGTGTAGAGTTAGTGATAGGTTTAGTTTGTTGGTGTTCATTGCCAGCCACTAGTCCGTTCGCCACTCACCGTTACCGAGCACATCACTGGGTGGAAATCATCCACCAAATTGTCCACCCGGCCTCCAATGGCGCTCAACTCACCCTCCATCCTCTCCATTCTCTGCTCCAGCATGTCCATTCATCCATGAAGGCCTTGAAGTAACTCCACAATATCTTCAAGAGCCGTGGACTCCGCCTCATCTGAAAAGATGCATTTTACCTTGCAAATCTTGCAACGCTTGCAAGACCGTCCCGCCTCTGCCGGAAAACATCAGGCCCCGTCTGCCCGGCACCATCCACACTTTCCTAAAAAAAAAAAAACTCCAAGTTAGTAAAAACTGCAGATGCCAATGGACACTCACCTTTGCCTTGATACTCAATGCCCCCCTTACTAGGGCTAGGATCTGCCCTGACCCTTTTCATGGGATGCTCCGATGGCCCCGCGGATTCCTCCTCTTCACTCACTGGCACATATGCCTTCAACTTCAACTTCCTCTTGGTGCCCATGACAGCTGACACCACCTTCCCCTTACCCTTTACTTTCCTCCGCTTCTCCAGCAAATCCTTCCTCACTTCCGCCTTCACATCCTCCTCCTCTCTGTCGGTACCCTCATCACCTTCATCCCCAACGGCCTCTGATGCTGTCAGCTTCTTCATCTCCAACTCCCTCAACCTCTGCCTCTCTTTCTCCTCCTTTGCCTCCTTTGCCTTCCTCTCATCATCAAGTCGCTTGGCCTCTGCCTCTTTCCTCTCCTTCTCTGCCTTCAATAAAGCCAATTTTTTTGCTCTATCCTTGGCTTTCTTCTTTGCAGCCTCCGCAGCCTCCATGGCTTTTTCTGCCTTCAACTTTGCTACCTTCCAAACATTGTGGGTCTCCATGGCGGCCCGATACGATTCCTCCTCCACATCCCTGTCAGCATAGAACACTGACAGCTCATTGACCTCAATATCATTCGGGGTAGGCAGCACAATGTATGGCTCCGGGGTTGCAGACTGGCAGTACATAGCAGACATCAATAAAGGTAATGAAGAGGGACTTAGGATTTGGGGATAGTGGTGGTTTAAGATCAAGAGGTGAAAATCACATGACACTCCTGCACCAAATTCCATGCATTCCACTCAGTCATTGGGATCTGCGCTCTTGAGGGCAAGAACACTAAGGGGGGGATACTGTAACAAGCATGCCATGGATCCCGATGGACATCAACCTTAGCCAACTCCAATGGCTCCAACCTACTTATCGGATCCCATCGGATTCTGAACCCTGGTTTCTATTTCATATCTCATCTCTATTTCACCTACTAATTTCACATATTCATTTATCACACCTAGAATCCATTACGGTACTGAGTAGGTGTTATATCGGATTCCACGGAATCCTCAACTCCTCTAGATACAGAATATTCCAGACTTATTATCTTCTAGCCATGTCCATAACATTCTAGAGTCTGATCCATGGACTCCGCTCTAGTATATAAACTGTAGAATTACTTGTACATACCTTAGTTCAAATATCAACTTGGTTTAGCCCAATACTCTCATTCTCACTTTGGCCTTCAAGCCTAATCTATCTCTTGCTACAAGTCCATGGATTCCAACTCTGTTGACTTCATCTTGATCCTACTCATCCTCATCCTGTGGACTCCATCCATAATCTATCTTAGGGCTTCGACCCAAGGGTGACATTGCTAATAGCTTTGCCAAGCCCATGCACCCCATGGACACTGTCAGCGTGCATTCATTCTCTCTTCTATTGGCATGATCCTAACAGGCGGTAATGATGTTCTCATAGCTAGGAGGTAGGGATGCTAATAGGATAGTCATCCTAAGCATGTCTGTCAGAGTGATTCCAATATCCTTGAGGGACTGGTCCAATTTATTGAAATCATTGATGTGCTCCTGTATAGGTGCTCCCTCTTCCATCTTGAGAGAAACAAATCTTCAGAGAACAGTCATACGGTTAGCCCATCCTGAGGATTCATGATATTCCTTCAGAATTTGCCACATTTGGACAGGGTCCGTGGTCTTCCAAGTTAGCAGTAACTGGGAATCAGACACATGGAGAATGATCTCGGTGGCAGCAAGCCTCGCACACTTGTCCCAGACTAATTGTGTCCATACTCCACTGGTAGGATGGGTTTCTATATCTGAAACTATTCCCCACAAATCCTTCCGAATCAAATGCATTTCCATGCGGTACTTCCAAGTGAAGTAATTCTCCTCATTCAGGAGATCAAAATGGTTGCTACTCCAGTTTTCCATAACTGGAGGTAACAAGATGGTATGTAATGAAAGGTAATGAAAATGTGATGTAATGTGCCTGAAAAGGTGAAAATACGGTGCCTAAAAAGGACTTCAGAAATGGAATGCCAACCTAGAAAGGGTTTACAGTGATAACAACGATATTTCACCTACATAGAAACGATTTACGGCAGCGTAGAAATGACTTTTGATAACTTCGTCTACCTAAAGAGGAATTACGATGGCCTGGAAAGGACTTCTGCAAATCTGCACCGACCTAAAGAGGAATTACAGTGGCCTAGAAAGGACTTTTACACCTGCCTAAAGAGGACTTCTGGTGATCAATGTGTGGCTAAAAAAGCCGGGCTCGGGTGGTCCAAAAGAGAATGAATGTGCAAGATGAGACTTCTACTAGGGCTCGGGTCCCATAACCTGTTGTAAACCACAGCAGTGGGAGGCTTGCAGTAGGTAAATACTGAAATTGTTAGCTACTAGAGCTCAGAACGAGCTCCTTAAATACTACAAAAGTATCTAGAATATTCTACCTAAAGTACCTAAAATTATCTAAGTATCATGACAAATTACTAAGCTGAATGTTCAGGAATCTTCCAGCATAAGCTTGAAGTTGCAAATCCCAACAGATTGAATCAGTTCCTGAACCTTCAATTGTGCCTCTCACTATTGACCTGTCAAATGTTCTTCCTCATGAAGAAGATTTACCTCAAGACGATGAACTATCCACTTGTGAAGAGCTTCAACATGCAATAGATGGAATAGAAAAGACCTATGATCTGACATGAGAAGAAGATGAAGAGCTCAATGCCTGTACTATTGCTGCCATCACACTGAACCTCCAGCAGTTAGTGACTATGTACATATCTCATTTGGCAAAGTTACAGATGCCACACTTAACTTATCTTTAGTGAAGAGGCTCCAGAAACAGATCAAGAACACACAAATGAAATACGAGCAGAAGTACAGCATACACTTGCAACACATCCCCATACTGTTTTCTCCATTATTTAAAAGATGGCTTCAGCTCTACAGCCCAACAATGATGATGCTTTGTGTTCACCTCCTGAGACCACCATCTATGATGTCAACTCCACTGAACTTCAACCTCTTGTTCTGCTATGCCATCACCATCAGACAGAACAGGCAAGGAAAGGTGTTTGGACATACAAAGCATCAACCACTACATCCAACAAGGAATTCCACAAATCCTGCTGCAGGGCCAAGGGATGCTACAGACCAAGAGAAGCTTGCATGCAGGATAGGTGCCATCAAAATCTGTGCAAATGAACAAGGATCAAGCACTGGCCTCAATCATGCTGAACGGTGGAAGGAGCAAGGTACATGGCTCTCAAACCAGACATCAGCAAATGGTAACTCTGCAAATGCAGAGGTCACTGCAAAAGGACAGGCCTCAGATGTAGGTCCTGTTGTTCCTATTCTTGATTGTACTGCTGACATAGATCCAGGTGGTCAAACATTGATGTACCACCTTTAAAGCACTCAAATGCAGCTCAATATTATTGGAAGGAGGTGTTGGTAAATTGAATCCCCTTCAGAACAGGGCATGGGGATTCATCTTGAATAAATCAGAATTTTTCTTAGCTAAAAGTGAGTCAAATATAGCAACATGATGCCTCATAACTCACCAGAGTAAACTATGGAATGTCTAACGGTCGCGCTATGTACCTGCCTTATATGGCTGCCTCAGTGCCTGAGTACCCCTAGGATGCCTGAGGGTTTGAAATGAGGTATCATGGGATATATCAGACAGCTCCATTATATCAATCAGACAGTATTTATTATTATCAGGCACATCAACAAAATATGTTATATATACAACCAAAAATATATTTAATTATACAGATTAAGAAATACTTTATATACAATGTCAGGTATGCATGCAGAAATACACCCATTCAGTACCACTATACCCCATACTGAACATGGATTTGTGCACAGAAAAAGACCTGGTCATTGATGCCATTGTCCACTCTGCCTATATCTTTCTGATTGTCAAATAGTTCATCTGGAACAGACAATGTGTCATAGTGTAGGCATAAGGCCTGCTCACTGGTGTATGTGTCGAAAGCTTTTGCAGTCTTGTGCATGGAGGTGTGGAAGGTATGGGAGTGCTCTCACCATCTAACACACCAGTCATATGTTGTCAATTTCGGCAAGGTAAAACTCACTGTACTACCCAGTGAACCCTTCTACCCCTCAGCCTAATCCTAATCTCTCTCTTGCACTGCTGCAATGCTGATAACAGTGCCCTAATCTCATGCCTATAATTCACTGCCATCCTACCACACTGCATGTGACACCAGACTTGACTATATAATGGATGTGACATTCAGTAGTCATGTAACGTCCTGATATCTTCAGATATCTGTTATGAATGATTGTGAATTATACACAACTACATGACCAAAACAATAGGTGGTGATAGCAAAATTGAGCAGCAATGAATGTTGATACCCAGTCAATGATTCCTAGGCCCAGAGTCACTATATGGCTTGAACAGGGGTATATGGGACTGTCTCTACATCCTGAGGATGGTTGTCAGTATCATAGATAGCATTTCAGATGGTCTAATGGTCTGAGATGTGGGGAATGTGCTCTCAAGCAAGCCAAATACCCTACAATGCCTCCTAATCCTCCTACTCATCTAATGTCGGCCAAAACCAAGCTTCCAGTGTTGAGCCTAGACTTCCATGGCAACGGCAACACCCAAAACTCTGAGAGAGCTAAGGAAATATGTGTGCAATCACAGTAATCAAGGCTATGTGTTTGTGCGAGTGGTTTGGTGCACCTCCATGTGGTCAATTCCTCTAGATGCAGGTATACACTTTGACTATACAGTCTGGAAGTAGTACCCTTTAGCAGTTGAGTACTAAGAGGCTCAGGCTGTAAGCCGAGGGGATCTCAATAAATGAGAGGAAGTGGAATCTGGTATGATACAGATACCAAGAAACTGTGCTAGATGTTCAGAACTGATCTAGAAAATGTAAAACCGGTCTGGTAAATGTGAGACTGGCTTAATAAATGTTTGGGCAATCAAATAAACATTTGGACAATCAAATAAATGTGAGGAGAATCGAATAGACGTTTATACAATTGAATAAATGTTTGGAGAGTCGAATAAACATGTGGAGAACTGAATAAACATGTGAGGAATTGAATAGACATGTGGGGGCTTGAAACGGAGAGGTACTAGATGGAAATATAGAGTGAAAGAGCTTTCTTCTCCTCTGTAGAATACGAGTTTTTATACTAAAAGTTTGGTTTTATAAATAGAAAAGATATCTAAGCATTGGTAAGGCTGTAAGTCCTTGGATTAGTAACTCTGTAGTAAATAGAAGAAGTTTTTGTCAGCTGAGGCATAACAGCTTGTCTGTATTGCCGTGTCTGGATGAGAAACCATGTGGAAGTGGAGAATAATGAGTAAACAGCTAGGTGCTGTTTAACTGCAGACTGTGAGGGTATGGTACATGTTCTGAGGTTGATAAATGGATATAAGCTGCTGTGAAGACTTGGCAAAGTAACAGCCTGAGTAACTGCAGTCTGGAGTATCCATATTGGGTCAATATCTTTGATGGAGGAGTGCAGGGTCTAAATGATGTCACTATGATCAAGGAATCAAGGGGTGCATCAATTTGGGTGCCTAGGACTGATGCGGCAACTCCATTTTGGGTACAATCATCAATGAAAGGTGTATTGCCATGATTGTTCATGGAAATATGGAGAATAAATGTGAATGGAAGGGTATTAATGTGGTTTGCTGAGTTATAGCCGTGGTATATCATGGTTATTGAAGGATATTGAAGGGTGTAGCATATAATTGAAGGTTGGGGCATTAAATCGAGTGCGGCAATGTAGGATAAGGAAGATGGGAGTCAAATCTGTTATTATTGGGTAGTCAATGGATAAATCTGTGAATTCTGAGCATACAGAGCCTGGAGGCTCATCACCAGGGCTGCCAATAGGGTTGCTGAGCATACCAAAACCTATGGTGATGCAAAGAATGAAGGTGTGCCAGGGAGCTGTCCCCAATGAGCCCAGGAAGGAGTGGACATGATGAATGTAAAGTGTTGCATCCTTCCTGCATTGGTCACTGGGCCCAGGAGCCATGAGCACTGCCACCGATCCTGTATGATCACTGGCCACGTGTTCTTGGTCACTTCCTGTGGGACATGGTGACTTTCCATTTCAAATCAGATGGTGAATTTGAGCCCCCTGACCTCAAGAACATAAGGACACCTTTATCACATCAGTCCTGCCATCCAAACAACTGCTAGAAAATTAAAATACACTTTGACAGAAAATCCAAAGGCTTTGTTTGCTTACCATGGCCCTGGATGACTTCTGAGCACAAATTGGGTACCAGAGTCAGATTCCCAGACCTTGAAAACCCTAAGACAACTATTTTTCATGTGTGGATCGACATAACTGCAAAAATGAATAGCACCAGTTCTGACACAATAGGGTCAGTCACATCACAACACTGTGACCGTGAGTCCGAGCTCGGACTCACACTAACACCTTACATAAGTGTGACACCTTTGTGTCAAGATTATCTCTTTGAGGCCCCTCCTTCCAGTGCAAACAGATGGCTGTGGAGATGGAAGATATGGAGTATTTCTGATCTCCTACCATGTCTGCTGCTTTCAACCATCTGGCCAATCATGGAGGAAGAGGGAATAGAATATAGTGAAATCAATGAATATTATGCAAGTTATTAAATATTTTAAAACATTTAGAACAAATATTTGTGGTAGGAATAAAAAAGCCCAAGATATCAGGTCACCTTAAGTCCTCCTAAAGGAACATCCCTTAAATGGTTGTTATATTTGTGTGGATACATGGTGCCTGTCATGTTGCGCTCCCAGGAGTCCTATTACTATATAAGGTATGATTAATGGTTGGAATGACGTAGGTACATAGCGCGACCGTTAGACATTCCATAGTAAACAGTCAAAACAATGTACTCAAAAAGTGCTGAAAAAGGTGTCAATCACTCCTGGGTCTCCAGCATAGAAAGCATTGGGACAGTTTCATACCTGGTTGTGCAGACCTATGAGCACCTAAATCAAAGGACCTTTCAGCAAGTCCACCACCAGTTTGCTCCCATGGGCTTGTCTCGGATTGCTCATCTACTATCAAATTCATTTTTGACAGTTGTTCCTGGTGATTCTGTGTAGGTTTCTGGTGATCATGTCAATATCTCGCTGCCAACAATGACTATTTTCAAAGATTTGATTGCAGAGAAAGCTGGGGTTATGAAAGCAGTAATCAGCTTGAATACGGTGTGGAGGAAGGGACAAGAATGTTACAATATATTAGCAATGGAGGAGATTGATGACATCGACCATTAGCCGCACTGTATCTAGACATCTGTGTAGTCCTGCGATTTTTCGTGATTTTTTCGTGATTTTTAGCAGTGTTTTTAGAGGTCGGAACTAAAGTTCGGACAAAAAATTCTGGATGGGTACTTTTAGCAAAAGTTTGGACAAATTTACGATGAGGACTGGGACCAAAAGTTCGGACAAATTTTTTGAAATGGGCGATTTTGGCGTACCGACCTCTATAGGGATAATTGGGGGTCCTGGTAGCGGGAATTTGGGAAGACGCCTTGAGACTCCCACGCCACCCCTTCTTCCCTTCTTCCATCTCCCCGTCAATATCATTCGAAGCTTCATTGACGTCTCCTACTCTACCTTTGGACGACGTCGACCGTTACTCACTCTGGTCGTACAACAACACCCTGCAATGTTGTAGTTGAAGACCGACACGACCCTTCCTTTATGACGCACAAAATAGCGATTCATCTTGATTTTCTCAAGTCCAAAGCTAGGCTCTCATCACGACGCAGGAACTCGGGCACAAAATTTGATAGCGGCAAGTGGGAGTAAAACAGGGAGTCGAACTGTGCGTCTTGATTTTCTTTTTTGCTAGGTTGTATGCTCATGTATCTACATAAGTAGAATCGTCGTGATGTCTGCTCGGTAACTCGAATGTTCGAGAAGAACTGCCTACCGCTGCATCTAGCGTCTACGGTCGAAACTACGGAGCTTAGTGGAGAAGCGATATGAGGGGTGCTTCCCAGGCACTGTCGTCCCCTTGTTCTTCTGCAGCCCGTAAATATCGCTAGGACCTCCGGGTCGTGTAATGATACCGTGGACGTAAGGAGAATGGGGCTGAGTGTTTTGTCTGTGGGCGCATCATGGCTGTTCTGCTTATTAACCGAATATGATTAGGGCCTGATTCATGCATGATCTGTGCTACATTACGATATGCCTTCTCTCCCAGACGTGAATAACGTCTCTGGCTATTAGGGAGCGACACGATTCTTGGACCGTGTTCCCAATATCCTTTACAACTTCATCCGACCGTTGCCACGCTTTCACCACAACATCCACGCGCTTTAATGCGCCCATTCGGTCATGCTCCAGCGCCTGGTTCAAGGCGCGCCATGATTCCTTGTCCAGAAATACGTTGGCGATACCACGATGCTCCACCGTCAGCGTCATATACTGGATCTTCGATGTTTCCTCCCTTTCCAGCGCCCTGACCCACCAATGTATCAACCTAGGGAAACAGTCCGAAGATAGCGTCACCGAGAGTGACTTCAATTGGTGCACGTCTAACGGTGGACATCGATTCACTTGTGTCACTGGTCAATACGGAGCCTAACAAGATGATGGCGAGCACTTACCATGATCCACCGGCAACACACAATCGTCGACCACCAATTCCTCCAGCGAGCCTCTTGACAGATCCACCAATGCCCTGACTAGCTCCATCTGCGCCCTGTAGCATCTTCTCACCCTCAGCCTCTTTAACATCCCAAACGACGCCACCCACGGAGCCGCCATCAAAGCTTCAACCACGCTCGCGCTTCCCTCCATATTCACTTCCAACTCTTCGATCTCCAGGAGCTCCGTCGTCTGGCTCGGAAGCACCACCGGATACGGCGGCACCATAATCACACCCACTGCCAACTTCTTCAGCCCCCGAAACGTCGACAAAATGTTCAACAGCCCTATGAGGCTGTCAAAGTGCACGTAATCCAGGTGGAGATCTGTTATCTGAGGTGCCACAGCAGCGAGGGAGTGTTCGAACGATGCGCTCTGGTGTACACGCGACGGGTTCCTCCACCGGAGAGCGCGTATTTCCAAAGAGGCCAAGTTCGGCAGCGACGCGAGGATCGTCGGCAAAGCAGGGTCGTGCGCCACCCATTGTTTATCATGCGCCGTCTTCCACAGGAGCTCGTCGATGAGGTCGTTCATCAGCGTAAAGTCCCTCTCGTCTTTATCGCGAAACCCGCATTCCGCCTCGATCCGCAAAGCCTTGACCAGCCCGCCGACATACGGGAGGAGCGGGAGGAGTTTTCTCGCCGAGTTGGGCTGGGAAGGATGCCTGATGGTTATCCTGCTGAAAAGATGTGTGTGGGAGCGTGGGAAGAAGGATTTGCAGACCAGGGTGCAAGACGCGAGGGTGCGCTGGTCCTGTGCGAGGTGGTCGATGATGAGGTCGGTCAATTCGGGTGGGACGTGCATGGTTCGGAGGATCAGGCTTGACAGTTGTGGTGCGAAGATTTTTTCATGAAGATATATACCTCACCGTAACGGATGCCAGGCGCAACCTATTCGCACTCACTGATTTCATATCGTGACGGATCGACGTCTGAATGCCGCCTAGAGCTCGTTGATCCGTGTGATGCGCCGCCTTTTTCTCCACACCGATAGGCATCCCTGGTTTGATCCCTCCCGACTCGCACTCTTGGCCAGCGCGGCGCGCTCCGTAAACGGAGGTGTTTGGCTTGACCCACCGGCCCGATGTCGACCACGATATGTACCGAGCAGTAGAGCCTGCTTTGGCCTACGCTTCGAGAGATGTCCTAGGTCTTTCTACTCTTTCGTTCGTTGTCTAGCGAGCGGAATCCGCCTGCTAAGAGTTACCCTGGTCTGTGATGGATATCGTCGCTTCAGGCGACGAATATCATTAATCCGATAATCAAATTCCTGACCGCACTTCACGGTTGACAGTCCAAGTCGTATCACAGTCGAGACTGTGAATTGACACGGGATATTGCCCCGAAAGCACGACCAGTGTTATCCCCCTTCACTGTGTGGACGCTGCCATGCAACACTACCTACCTACTCACAAAGAGAGCGACCACGAGTTGCGGCTGTCGAAATGCCGGAGAGGTAAGACGCATCATATCGTTTCGTCCCAAATGTCGCCGTGTTGGCACCGCAACCACCACACCTCACCAGGATAACTGGTCGAGCTCAACAGTACACGCAAGATTGTATCCTTTCCCTTGGCTGTGCTTACCCCTCCAGCCTAGTTACTCTCTGGAATCATGCCCGATGCATTTGCAGCCATCACAGCCTCTTGGTATAAAACCCAATCCCTAGAGCCGACGCACTCCAGCTAGCCTCATTCCCAGGTCCGCCGGCGGTACCATCCAATTGGTTTCCCTTCCTCCACAAGATTCCCCTCCTTCGTCTGTCTTGATGATGTTTTCAGTTGATCCCTTTCGAACTTTTCTTCTCGTGTACCTTCTCGCTGGGACAGTCCGCGCTGTTTCCATGAACCTACCACGCCAACAAGACCCGGGGAGCCAAGTTTGGCCACAAACCACTGCCGAAACGTCCAGTACCGGCACTTCGACGAGTACTGCTAGTAGTCCGACCGGTACTATTTCAGTCGAACCGCTAGACGGGGAGCATACCGGAGATGGTAAATCAAGCCTCCCTCCCCCTATTCGATGCCCGAACTAAACGATAAGCCCTATAGGAACCTTTTACGTTCCCGGTTTGGGCGCTTGTGGACTGACCAACACCGATGCAGACCCTATAGCGGCTGTCTCGCATCTACTCTTCGATTATTTCCCGTATGTCCCTAGTTCTACATCAGAGACTTGCCCGACCACTAAATGCGGTGTTCACAGCGGTTCGACGACTAGCAATCCAAACACGTGAGTAATCCTCCCACAATTCGTTCCACCGCTTGATTCTGACTAGCTTTAACCAGAAACCCTATCTGCGGGAAGAAGCTTGTGGCGCACTGTCTGTCTCCCCTTTCCCCCCCGGCCCCCATTCATTGACTCTTTTTTCTCACCAGACATAGATCCACAAACCCAGCAAAAAACCAGCACCCCGCAGATTACTATCGTGGACCGCTGCGCTGATTGCGACATCCGCTGGAGCGTCGACTTCTCTCCGAGCGCGTTCAGCACGCTCGCTCGTCAGGCTCTGGGGAGGATCAACATAACGTGGTCTTTTGTGGATCAGATTGGTGGGGAGACGTTGTCGGTGCCGAATATGGCTGCTGTTGCTGCTAAGCGTGAACTTCTGCGTGGTACAGCTGATCTTGGAGAGCCTGAGGGCCGTGCACCCGAAATTGATCTGTTGGATTTCAAGAAGAGGTTGAGACGAGTAAGGAGCACGGGTATCCGTTACTAGGCTTTAGACGTTTCGTAGACTTGCCGTTTGTTCGTTGTGTACAGAGTAATGTTTACAGTTTGTGATTATAGTAGGAGGCAAAGGCGAATATGAAGAGTTCTATGACCACGTTCCTGGGCCGGCGTCGAGTGGTTCATGAGGGAAATTCAAATGCTTAAACTCAGCGCGAGTCGCGACGCGACAGTCACGTGGTAACCACAATGCCGGTTTGCCAGGGTTTGCCGAAGTTACTGTTCCAATCTTACGGTGACCACACATTCAGTTTTATATCGGTCTCGCAATCTCGCAATTGAATTACTTCTATCCTATTGCGGCTAGCTTCCCCCAATATAACCCAAGGCCTGGTATTAGGCTCAGCAAGATTCTGTTGTGCCACGGTCGTGGAACGCCCCTTTTATTGCGTTCGTCCACTGCCAGTAACAGAGGCCAGTTCCCTGTCAACATATTTGTATTGGTCAAGATCTGGACTTTCACTCCGAGATATAAGTTCTAGGTGAATAGATCCAATGACGATTTCGTAAATTACTTAACGTTCATCAAGATCATGGTCCATTTCAAACACTCCCGGGCCACTGCTCAAATCTAAATGGCAGCGGTTCAACTTATCTTCTAGGCGATTCAGCTCCACCTCTCCGAAAGACATGTGCTGATCGCGTGTTGGTTTCGAAGACCCGGAGGCAGTCCTGACTTCTCACGTAACATACTAGCTCTCACACCTTGGATGGTGACGACGGCCATGGTTTATCTTGACATCCTCGCTAGCCTCATCTCCATCGCCCTAGCTGTACTTTTGCACTTACGACGGCCCCAATCTTGGCAGCCCCCCTTACCTCCCGGTCCCAAGAAGCGATTCCTCACTGGGAACCTCAAAGACATGCCAACGTCGTTCGAATGGGAGACATATTATCAATGGGAAAAAGAGCACAGTGATAATATTTTCTTGTGTCCGGAAACGAAACCGAAACGCTGAACTTGATGCAGATTCCGATATCATACATTTGGACATGTTTGGGACTTCGGTTATTGTCCTCAACTCATTGGAGGCTGCTTCTGCCCTTCTCGATAAGCGATCATCGATCTATTCAAGCAGGCATGTATTTATTTCGTTGTCTTTGGTGTACAAGTAACTCAGTATATTGGTAGAGCTCGTCTCCCGATGGTCAGAGAATTGATGGGATGGGACTTTCTGGTTGGCTTCATGCCCTACGGTATGCCGTTCTCTCGTCGTTTACTTCGGCATTTCTGAGAGTAGTCCCTCTAGGAAGCAATTGGTATTTCACCTTTGCCGTGACCTACTCGACGACAAATTTGATGTGCGTTTAGGCGTGCCCATCGCCGCCTCTTCCAGCAGACATTAAACGCCAGAGCAGTATTGCGCTTCCGTCCCCAGGTACTCAATGCCGCTCGTGGATTTTTGCGACGCTTATTGGACAAACCTGAAGACTTCATGACCCACTTTCGTTAGTGAGTGATTATCCATGATCATGATGTTCTTATACTAATGACCGGGCACTGGATAGTATGGCTGGGCATATCATTATGTCCATTACGTATGGCATTGATACCCTTCCAGAGCGTGACCCCTATGTTACCGCTGCAGAAGATGCGCTGCACACTGTCGTGATGGCTGCTATACCGGGAACATTTTTAGTTGTATGCCGACATTTTGTTCTCGGGGACGTCAATTGACTCATGCGTACTCAACAGGATTCTCTGCCCTTTTTGAAATACGTACCAGGTAACTTTTTGCTCATTGTTTTTCATCTTACTAGCTACTGAGTCCACTCCAGCATGGTTCCCAGGGGCTGGATTCCAGCACAAAGCTAGCGAATGGAAAGTGCTGACGCGAAGGATGGTCGACATGCCATATGAAGCGGCTACCCGCCTCATCGTCAGTTGTATAATCGTTACTACACTCGCATAGTGTTAACAACACTCCTATGCGTAGGCTGATGGTTCGTACAGACCATCTTTTACCTCGTCGAATTTGGGTAGGATAGGTCCCGAGCAAGATGTGGCGTCCCAACAGCGGATCGTCAAGAACGCGGCTGGAACTATGTATGCCGGTCAGTGTCTTCAATCAACGCTGATGTCAACGAGGCTGATTGTCGTCGTTGAAGCTGGGTCGGACACGGTAAATCCCACATGCTTATTGCCTAAATGTTTCGTCACCGTCCCTCAAATAGACCGTTTCCGCAATTGCCACATTTATTCTTGGAATACTTCTTAACCCGGAAGCACAAAGAAAAGGCCAAGCAGAGGTCGACGGGGTTCTCAATCAAGAAAGACTCCCTACATTCGATGATGAAGAATCGATGCCTTATGTCACGGCGATCGTTAAAGAAGTGTTGCGATGGAGAAATGTCACCCCCATCGGTGAGGTCGCTGGGCATGCTGATGTGTGTGTCTCATCGATGTGATAGCAATTCCACATCTTCTCGAAGCGAATGATGTCTACAGAGGCTATCGACTTCCTGCTGGTTCCGTGGTCGTTCCTAACATTTGGTACGTGAGCCTTAGGCGACTACGATATGAATTTATTCAACAACTATCCAGGGCTATGCTACACGATGAGGCTCGCCTTTTGCCGTGATTGTTGCAGCGATTGAATCTAATTTTGTGTTCATTTGCAGGTGACATATCCGGACCCCTTTTCCTTCGAACCCGACCGATTCATGAAAGAGGGACAACTGGATCTTACAGTCGAGGATCCCGCAATAGCTGCATTTGGTTTCGGTAGAAGGTTTGACGCGCTCCTCAAACTACTCAAACGATTGCCTGAACGAAAACCCTTCGCAGAATCTGTCCGGGAAGGCATTTGGCCTATGCGTCTGTATGGATTACCGTTGCTTCGATACTTGCCGCTTTCGAAATCACAAAAGCAGTCGATGAGGATGGGATGGTTATAGAACCCAATGACAAGGTTCAGCCAGGACTAGTTTGGTATGCGACATTTTTGTCTTCAGAATCTCAGATGGACTGATGAAAGATTCTGCATAAGCATGCCAGAAGCTTTTAAATGTTCGATCAAGCCTCGATCGAAGGAGACTGAAGTTCTCATCTCCAATTCCGAAGTATAGCTATTGAGCCCGGTAACCGCGTAAATATGATCGCATAGATGGTGACCAATCAAGTGAATTCTCATCTTTATACGTTCATATGCCATGGGAAATCGCTTAAAGCGCCCCAACTCTTACGGTGTTTTCCGTGCCACTTTTAACGTTAGTTCATCTGACGGCAACGCTAACCTAGCTATGAGGCTCAAGAATGTCAAGGCTGCTCTCAACCGCGGAGTAGAAGGATAGTTCGTGACGTTCAGCGTCTGTTTAGTGGGCTGACTTCACTTCCCGAAGGCCGGTTTACGTTGAACTGTGGAGTATATGGCTCCAACTGTTTATGTCGCATCCTTCGATTTACTTCTACTTGCCCTTCTCGCCTTGTATTTCTCAGATACAGGGAGATTCTTCGCCTTCCGTAGCCGTTCAAGATCCCGTGGCCCTATTTACGGATGAGTGCTTGACGACAACCCCGGAGTGACCATGCTTCTCATCATCCGAACTCAGATCTGCCTAAGGATCGTGTCTGCATGTGGTCATTTTCGCGACAAATGATTCAATATCTGGTATTCACCATGCCTTCGTTGTTCACTTTAATGCGCTAAATATGCACTGTTGGCTGGCCATCGAGCACTAAAATGGCCATTTAAAGCAGCCTCCTCAGTCCTCGTTACCTTCGACCTGTCATGCTGTTTTGTTCTTTCGCGGCTACGCTCCTTTTTGTCGCGTCAGCAGTTGCAGCATCCGCCGCCAACTGGCGGTCGAGGTCAATATACCAGGTGAGACCCAGCGAAGGGTTAGGTCAGTGTTGCTCATCCTTCTTTAAACAGGTGGTAACCGATAGATTCGCAACGACGAACGGGCTGGCTAGTCCTTGTGATCCAAGTGCAAGAAGATACTGTGGTGGTACATGGCAGGGCCTTATTAATCGTCTCGACTATATACAAAACATGGGCTTCGATGCGGTTTGGATTTCTCCCGTCTCTGCGAACGTTGAGGAAGAAACAGCGTACGGGGATGCATACCACGGGCAAGCATGACATTTTCATTTCTATTATTATTACTACGCTGATGCTTTCGAAAGCTACTGGACCCGAGATTTGAACACCCTCAATCCAAAATTTGGTACACCTGGCGACTTGAAAGCGCTTAGCTCTGCACTACATGATCGAAATATGTATCTCATGGTCGACGCGGTTGTTAATCAGTACGCCCATTATATTGATGTCACTCAAGACCTAACACCCTCATTTTAACGTATCAAGCTACGCGGCTCCCCCGACTAATATTTCCCAACAAATTCCACAATCCTTTGATTTTACGTCTCTTCCTCCATTCACATCATCGAATGATTTTCATCCTCAGTGTTTCATAACCGATGCATCAAACCAAACCGAGGTTGAACAATGCTGGCTCGGAGATGCCAGGTACGATTACACCGTACAATGATAATCGTCTTCTAAGTGCTGATTCCTGTTTGCAGTCTTCCACTCCTCGATATAGACACCGAAAACCCAGCGAACTTCGAGATGCTCAGGAGCTGGATCGCGGATCTAGTGCGGGAGTATAATATTGATGGTCTGCGAATTTCCGCCGCTCGGTACATTCGGCAATCCTTCTGGCGCGATTTCACTGGGGCATCGGGTGTTTTTTCCATGGGAGAAGTATGTCATTCGTGAACTAGAGAATTTATTCTGATACCATTAATATTAGATTCTCAGCGACAATGTCAGTTATACAAGCGATTACACTCGTTCGTGGTTCTGTACCTGCTTCTTCATGCATGGACCTAAGTATACGGTTAGAGGTCCTCGACGCTGTACTCGATTATCCGACCTGGTTCGCACTCGTAGAATCCTTTTCGGGGACGAAAGGAAACTTTGACGGCCTCATGAGGACCGTCCTTGAGTCACAACAAAAGTATGCCAGCGGGCTATGCATGACGGGGTCTTTTGTGGAGAACTATGATCAACCTCGCTTCCCATCTTTTACAAAGGACGATTCACTGATCAAGAATGCAATCACCTGGCCGTTCATTCACGATGGGATACCTATCGTTTACTACGGTACGTCATCCTCTTCAAGAATGTATTGCAGTGCTGATTGACGTTGTAGGACAAGAACAGGGCTTTCAAGGTGGTGCTGTCCCTAGTAACCACGAATCGTACGTGCGAACTATCTCAGTTGACTTATACTTATTGTATTCTGCTTGGAATAGACTATGGTCGAGTGACTATCACGTCTACCAGAAGCCACTCGTGCAGCAGATCACTGACTTGAATGCCGCACGAAAGCTTGCTATCGATTCGAAGCGGGATTTCTTGACCACCCAGGTAGGACAAATCACGCCGGGTCTCCGCATCTATATATCAAACTTACTACTCGTCAGATGACCTTCGTTCCTCAACCAAACGATAATACCATAGCGATATCCAAGCCGCCTCTCCTTGCTCTTCTTACGAATGCCGGTAACTCCAGTACGGCTACATGGACCATACCCGGAGATGCCGGTCTCTTTTTGAAGGGGCAGACTTTGATAGATGTGCTGACATGCCAGCCTTACAATGTCGACCCGGTTACTGGTAGCCTGACCGTTGAGTCGAGGTATGGCCTGCCTCAAGTAAGTTCGACTCTCCAACCGCAAAAGCTACCTGACAAAATATGGCTAGGTCATCTTGCCCGCGCGATATCTGGATAGCAAAGGTTCGCTCTGCCCCGGAGCAGCCCAAAATAACGCGCGCAGAATCACGCTGTCAGTTTCTAGTGTTGCTATCCTCATCGGTTTAATCGCAGCAATCCACTCGTTCATCTGATTTCCGACAATCCACTACATTTGGATAACACTATCCTTGATTCAAGTTCCTTCGTTCGACTCTCTTTTCGGGCTCTATAGTTTAACTTATCCATTCCGTTAGTTACTGTACTTGTATACGCGCGAAAAATTCCAGGGAATATAGAAAGCGCACAAGAACTGTCGAGATATTTTCACCATCCAGGGGCCGCCGGGCTGTCACGCTGTGAAAGCAGAGCAAGATCATCCGTTCCTGAAGGCTATGCTGTTGTTTAGGACCACGATGTACTCCCCCCAACCTCCCCCATTTCTTTGACTTCGCCATGGACTCAGCTTTAGTTTCACCACCCTCTTTCCGTATGACAGCCGGTGGCTATGTACTCAATTTACGCAATTTCAAGGTCGACAACCGCGACGGACGACCTTAGGTAGGGTTTCTCACTTTTACATCTAAATTCTCCTTTGAGTCGGCGCCATGCATTGTTATCTGCGGCTCCAGGGGAACAATACCAACCCATATGTCTCCCCCTTACACATGGAGTCGTATGGATATCATTGAAAAGTTGCAAATTCAGGAAGAGTAACCAAGCTCTCAGGCGTATGCCTCCGCGGCACGTCTTTATCCCCGCGACCCTTACAGCCAGAATTCTGCAGTCTCGGACGATGAGCCATTTTCCCTATGGCGGAGGCCACCTGTCCCTGATAGTTCTGCCATCTTTCTTGCCGACGGCCCACGATACCTCGGATTGGGTATTTACATCCACGGCAGGTCGAGGTATTATTCTGTCGAGGACTTCGGGCTTCAGCAGGCCTCAGCGAAGATACTCGAAAATCATACTTCAATCCACGAATTCAGAGGTGTGGCTAAAAGTTTTCGATTGTTTTCGACATCTGCGTATCATCCCCTTCAAGGTATCAGGCTCGGCGATTTAGTTGCAAACTGCTCGTCTCTATTGTTTCCTAGTCATGAGATCGTGTTTTCGGTAGCGATGCGTCGGCCCGGCGCATAAATCACAAGGCGAGACAAGTCCAGACTACCGCCAGAAAATCGTGCGCAGCTCTTACTGTGAGTTTTTCATGATATTATTACAGTTTCATCAACGTTGGCTGGATCGTGTCATTTACATTGGGGTCGCTACGATGCTGAGCCTTAATCTCGGTCTTTATTATCTTTCCAGCAAGGTGAATGACGACGATCAGCGAATTACCGCACTCTTGGCACTGCGCAATTGGTTGGAACAGAATGTTCTTCTCTTACCCTCGTTTGAGCGTCCAATCGAAATGCACACATTAGCGGTCCCGGGTCTTCTTCCCGACGCGAACATGTGCTCCAAAGCGCAGCTCGGAGGCAGATCACAACAATCCCCGCGGTGGCGGCGCGACTCTTTGTATAAAAGAGACGTGACGAGCTCTCCAAAAATCACCAACAAAAAAAACAATTCTCCCAGTTCAAAGATGCGTTCTGTTTTCACTCTCGCCACCCTCGCGCTCTCCCTCCTTTCGTCGACTTCGGCGCACCCGCACAAGGCATCGTCCACGGTACCTACAGGTAATTTAACGCGTCTTCCTCCAAGGCCAGAGTTCTGATCTTTAGTCCAGTGAAACGCAGGGGAGTAGGCAACTGCGCCGACTCCATCTCCAGGCGCGCGAGTGGCCTCGCTGATGCTCGTCGGCGAAGTCTCCAGCGCCGCCTCAGCGAGGACACCACCAAAATCGCTGCGCGTAGTGTGGAAAAGAGGGCCAAGTACCCCACCATTCAGAACGACACCTGCATTCTGTCCCCAGACACTATCTTTGGACCCTACTTCGTTGACGGTCTGTGATTCCTGCATTGACTGCTAATTAGAGTGTAGCCGCTGAACTCATCCAGGGGAACTGTACCGCCGCGATATTCGTGAAGGTGCCGAGGGCATCGATTTGTACCTGGATATAGGACTGAGTGTGTTTGACTTTATGACATTGGACTGACGCATTTTTCTAACCATTATATTCCTAGTCGATGTCGATACCTGCGAGCCCATCGAGGGTGCTTATATTGATTTCTGGGTAGGCTCGCGGATTGACTTTCCCCATCGTATTTACCCTTCCTTCTAGCATTGCAACGCAGATGGCATTTACAGGTAACCATTTTATAAGTCATTTCACCCTGGACCCCCTAAATTGAAGCATTTCAGCGGATACACCGGAATTAACCCGGACACTGTCGAGCCCTACGATGGTTCGTTGTATCTCGATCTTAAATTGCCACGGAATTAAGCTAACTAGCTGTATAATTATTAGGTGTAACGCTCCGCGCAGACGGAACCACTGACGACACGACATTCCTCCGCGGATTCACTGCAACTGATGAGAATGGCATAGCAGAGTACGAGTTCTGCTGATATTACATTCCATTCTGCGAGTTGTTGATTTTTACCATCAGGTTCCTTACCATCTTCCCTGGCTATTATGCTTCGCGTACGACCCACATCCGTAAGCTCTAGCTCTTTTCTTCCAATTTGAAAGCATTCTGAGAACGTTTAACTTAGATATTGCTGTCCAGTTCGTGATATTTTTATTATCGTCGTCCTATTAGTTACACAGTAACGTATATCTAGCGTCAATGGGTCCGTTTCTGAGGACGGCACTAACACCCTCGCTACGTCCAGCATCCAACATGTCGGGTGAGTACCACGAGCTCTTTCACAACTGCGACTTCTCTCAGCAATCCTCCGCTATAGCCAACTATTCTTCCAAGAGACTCTCATTAACCAAGTATACGAAATTGACGCTTACACTCCCCACTTGAGCACCCTCGACCGCGTTACCAACGATGTCTGTTATTATCCCCTTCCTCGTTTTCACCCATGCTGACCCTCATCTAGGCGGACACTATCATCGGCGGAGCAAACAGCGACGGATACAGCGCCTTCGTATCTACCGAGCTTCTCGGAGACAGCCTCGAGGACGGTCTCGTTGGGTACATCACCGTCGGCGTCGACACCACCGCCATTTTCGACACCAGCAACTCTAACCCCGTTGGCGTCATTCCTACTGTTTCTCTGGCTGAGGGCGCCGAAGCGTCTGCCAGCGCTGTTGATGCTGCTGAGGGTTTGACGGTTTGAAAAGTGGAATACAATGCTGTCGTTTTGGTTTCGTGCGAGTAGTAGTCTGAGGTCAAAAGTTGATGAATAAAATGTTCTATTGGGTTATTATCTTGTGAAGCGAAGACGGATAGTTGCCAATTCTGTAATGCATCGCCTATATCAACGACTCGAGCATGCGCGCCCTGGTCACCCTCCAAAGTTACTCCGTTTCAGCCAGTCACTCTCATACTGGTGAAGCTAGGATTGTGACAGTGATGTAGTAGAAGGTCATTGACCGGTACATATCATGTTCTGCTTCCTACCACAGTGCCATCGGATTGATAGCTGATCATCGTGCCAAATAAGGTAGTCAAGACTTGTCTTAGAAGACGCTCCGTTTGTCGAAGAACCGGTGTCCCGGCGTTAAGAAGTATGAAAAGAGGATCTATCGTTGGAGCCAACACGCGTACTTCATCCAGGTTATTGCCAGTCGTTACACCCAACGATGCACGCCAGAGGAATCCGGAATGAAATGCAACGGTCGTCGAGCGAAGGAGTGAAGGAGTGTCCATTCCCTGCAGGGTCATGCTAGCTATATGGGTAGCAAAGAAAGGACTGGAGCTCTGTCACTGGTGGGAAGCCTCCGTGTGGAGCGATCCAGCTGCAGCGAATGAGAAGTCCCATGAGCGAAATTTCTACGGGAGAAAGAGCGGACGAGAAGTCGTGGATTGACTCCATCCTCCCAAACGAACGGACAGTGACGGGTTGGCAGAACGATGACACTAGCACTGGAATGAAAGGTAGAATAGAGCCAGACAGGCCACTTCATCGGATATGATAGGAGGCTGAGGATATTCCCTTATGTAGCTTCGATCTTCGAAAGTATCCGTGAGCTGTTGTGCGGTCATAATTGTGAGCATCAAACAAAGTAGGGAACAACAAGGACTTTACCTATCTAACAAGTCAATGAAAATCGAAGTTTTCGGCTGGAACATGTCCAGATACTCTTCAGGTAATAGGCTGTTCTCCAAGTTCCTCTGATAGACCTTCATCACCATATCCTCGTAAACGAGCGTCAACCTGCCTCGCAGTCCTGAATGGATCACCAACTGTTGAACCTCCTCCAACGTCCTCCTAAGCAGCCGAAGCTTAGACTCCCTATGGTCATTTACACTATCCTGATTTTCCTTCTTCACCACCTCGGTGAACACCCCATTCTGATGGACACCGTAAATCAAATTAGGGGTCCGCGAGAGGCACATCTGCATGTGTTTGTACGACCATCTCTGGTTTTTGGCCTTGCGTTTCGTCGTCAGCTCTACCAAGGTCGACTGTGAGACTTCCTGCACATGGGCAGCCTTGCCATTAGGATCAGGTAAACACGCGTCTACCTCAGCCCTCACGACCATCTTCATCCCCGCCAGGTCATACGTGATCACTCGGTGATGCGATGCAGCATGCTCGCACCCAGGCGCAGGGCGTGTCTGCATGTGCTCGAAGTTCCGGCCATATCCGTCTGGGTTGGCATTCATGAGGACCCTGGGTTCCCACCGTGTACACAGGATAGTCTTTGACCCCGCGAGCTGCAAGTCCATACGAAAGTCGCGTCGCTGGCAGCTGGCGAATGCCATAAAGCATAAGAGGCTGTGATTATCAGCGACGACATCTGCGGAAGCCCAGTCAAAGGCGTCGACAGCGATGAAGATGGGTAGGAGAGGGTAAGGGGGAAGCCGGAAACCGTTGGGGTCGCAAGCTTGGTAGCCGGAGTCTCGGGGCAACGTGAAGGGTGTCGGTCTCTGGGTCCAGATACGGGGGGAACCGGGCACGAGGATTGCAGGTTTCTTACCCCTCAACCAGCTGTAAGAACCAAGGTAGCGAGTATTGGTTATCTCGACTTTTTGCCTATCGTCGATAGTGGCTGGAGGGTATATTATTTGCGACGGCTGTGTATCTAAGCCGTGCATGACCTTTCGCAGGAACTTTCGCGGGCGATTGTATACCCACGCTCCTAGGCCGATTTGACGCTGACGCTGTTTTCGTTTCAGAGAGATATATCTTTTTCGATGTGTTGGAACCGACCTTTGGAGTCTGAATGTTTGTACTGGACCTTCGGATACCACTGCGAATACATTAGAGCCATATATCCAACCTAAATACCAAGGGCCACCTTGCTACATTTCCTGGTAGTGTTTTGTATCGTGACCACGATGAACAGCTCCTCATAGAACAATGCTATTCACGCTACGGCGCATGAGTAGTTTGTAGGGCTGCAGCTGTCCGTCCTCCTGACTCAAAGTCGCGTCGATTGAGGGAGAAGAAAAAGAAAGAGAATAGAATCCTTGAGAGGGTGCAAAGTTGATCGTGGCGGTTGAGAGCAAAATGGCGTGGGAAAGTTTTTGCCATCCCTCTTGATCTCATACATCCATGTCGCGAACACAAACAAACACGCTGTGGACTCCCTCCTGGTGCGAGATCATCCTGGCATGAGAGCCTTCCGGATCTTTCCGATGCCGGTTTGAGGACAGTCAAGTCCACAGAAGTTTCCAGTCTTCCGGCTTTCGAAGGGTAATCTCGAAGGCGGGCCGCAACCATGCCTGTGCCAGTTTTGGAAGCACTGCAGGTACGTCTTTTCTATGTTCGCTACGGTGAAGCGAATTGATATCATTTATATCGCTTAGATTTTCCCGAAGGCCCGTTATGAGCTCAAAAAACGCTGTCAAATGGATTGAGTTGCTAGGTCTTTGAGGAAGAACCGTCTCGCATTCGGAGGTCTACTCTCTCAAGTCATCATATGGTTCAGCGATTAGGAAATGCCTGGATCCAGTGAGTGTGTTTTCTCGACAATGGTACTATGGTAGCTAATGCGCTATACAGACATCTGATATCAGTCTTCGCGAGAAGCAAAGGGGCAGCATTCTCAAAGATATCACACTGATGCTTTCGAAGTCATTCCAACATTACTCGGTCCTATGTTCAAGCATGTGCATATATGCGCCTTAAAACTTGATACCAGTACCTCGTGAGGGATTCTTATCTTCCGAAGAAATCTCCAAACCCAAGGCTCACTCAACAACAGTGACATCTGACATCCCCACCAACCGATGACTACCGCGTAGGGTACTTGTTTATTGTCGTCGGTCTCTCCATCTCTCCCTGTTCGACTGGGACGCAAGAAGTGGCCGATAGACCATCTGTGTGTGATGTTGCGGACAGATATGTCCGTTACTTGTCATTCCACGTTACAGCGCTATCATTATCCACTCCTCACTCCTCACCGCTAGAAAGCATTCCCTACTTCGGCCGGACATTCGAGCCGAATATTACATTGGAGAAAGGGTTAGAAATGACATTCGTCGTTCTTGGACCGGTTTTCCAGAAACACAATCCGACTGTGTTATTGGCAGTCTCCCTGATTCGCCCAGTTGATCATTGAACAAGGGCGATCCAAAGCGGTCCAGTTTTCAAGGCACCGATTGCCCTTAGCCCTATTCGCATTACCTTCGGTCCGAGTTTTGACGAGGATCCCAGGTGCATACGGAGCTAAGAGAGGGGGCGGGCGGTCATTCTTCATGTCATACGAAGGGCTAGATTTCTCACTTCTCGTCCACCACTGGTTCCAACTGCTACGCGATAATAACGATCGTCTCCTAGCCCCTCGATGACCGTAGTCCCATCTTACCGGACAGACATACAGCTGTCTCAATTAGATTCATCGACCTTAGCAGGATCTAACTGCGTCCGGACGATCTTACTTTTCATCATATAGAAGCCGAAAGCCCTGCCAAGGGTAGGGTTTGCGGCATCTGCCTTCCTGCCGCCCTTTCGGACGTCTGACCACTTTGCGTTTAATTGCACGCTTTGTCGTCATATCGGCGCGCCCACAGCGCGCGTGTTTTCGGACATAGCCACCAACGTCCGGGACACATTCGGCCCTTGCTTGCACATTTTCGGAGCATATGACGTCACGCGTCATTAATTGCAATATCTCGAGGTAGCTTTACGGTGGCTCTTGGCTATCCACGATCGAAGCTTCGAAATGGTTCGGGATCAAATCTTTTGATTCTCAAATTCTGTACGAGCGATTCTCGTCTAAACAAGTTAATTGCTTGATTGTGGTGCTGTCTACACGTACTAGCTGGGTGTGTTGCATCCATTCACTCTCGCGGAGTCTGAACTGACCATAAAGCACGGCAGCAGTACTGTCGCGTTCTTAACCTGATCCACGTAAAGTCCTTCACCAGGAGCTATCAGTGATGCGCGGTAGATACAAGATAAGCAGTCCGAATTATTCCGCGGCCTGGAATCACTTACTCCCGATAGTCCCCTCTACCCCTTCTTCTCTGCCTGTACGTTGTCCATCCTTGTCGGATATGAAAGTTCAGCTTGTTGACTTGAACGGAATAGTGCCTGTTTCAATAGATTTTCATACACCTGGGTGGCAGCGCGTGTTTGTAAAGATTGCTACCAGTGACTATGGGTTTCTCCGTTAGATAACTCCTCTCTCCCTGTTTATCGCCCTTGACGCTCATCTGCTCTCGACGCGGCTAAACAATCATAGGTCAATTATACTTGACGTGGCTTGTTCACTGAGTAGGCATGGTCTCGAAATTAATTGAGCTTCGATGGTAAACGTTCCTCTGTATCAAGCTTCAGGCTTCGATGTACAGGTTGTACATAATATTAGGTCCTTTTGGTGGAGCCGACGCGTAGTAGCAGTATTAGGCAGTGCCCTCGCTTATGACGGAAAAACATTGTCATCTGGTAACCGGTAATTCTCCTTTTACATATTACACGGCGGTAAAGTAGAATAACGACCACGTGAGAATATTTTCCCTCCAGTTCACCGCTGCCACCGTCGGCGACGATAGCACACCGCCTTTCTCAAGTAGCTAACGGGGCTAATGTCGGGAAACGTGGCTCGATGGCACCAGGCATGGTGAGGGCTATTAATAAGCGGCTGGAAGCAACGCCGCAGCCAGGAGAAATTCTTTATTGATTTGTACTTCTCCCACCCTCTTCCCACTAACCACCATCACCACACCACACCACATTATACCACACTCTACAATGGCTGATATCCACGACCAAGCTACCCTCGCCGCTGCCATTGCCAACTTCAAGCCCACATCCCGTGAGGTCATCAGCGGGATCGCTCCGCATGTGTTCGAGGATCGGAGGTACCTCCAGCGGAGGAGGAGCAGGCGCAACGGGAGCCCTATCAGGAGACAACGGAGCCTGGCTGCTCTGAATCGTAATACCGGAGGCGCCAAGCGGTCGCCACTGAGGATATCGGCTGTTATTAATTTGGACGACCCAGGTGCGTTTGTTGCTTGCTGCAGGTCGTTGTCGCTGACTCACAGCTGGGGATGCAGACGAACCCAAGGCGACGTGCACAAAGGAGGAGGTACATGTGTCCAATGTGGATACCCGTGATATCAAGAAGTCGAGGAGGCGGACGTTCCTCAGTATTGAAATGTCATTTGTGATATTGAAGTGCGCATCTATCGTTCGGTGGTCTTATCCTCTGTTGCTAATGGGCATTGCAGGACATTTACTTCTAAATTAAGGTGATTTGCTCCTTCTCTTCCATTCCTGTTCCCCGTCACTCAATATCGACATCTTCTGCAGGACACGGCACCAGTAGTCGTTTCGTCCACATTCTTTCAAGACTCGGATCTATCTTATATCTTTTCTTTCTTCCTGTTTCATTATTAACATTAAAACGGAATCGTCCCTCCTTTCATTCTAGTTTCTACTACTTCCTGCTTTCAACTGCATACCCTTGCCATAGATACACGCAAATTCAATCAATGTACCATGTATTTCTGTATACCCATCCAACCCCCGCAAGCGATGTCGGGACAAAAAGAGAAAAATGACAGCTGTCGGAGGGATGGGATTCCCGATTTACGCGCTCAAGATAAGGAAGGGATTGTAACAGCAGTAGCGTAGTGTCGTAAGAGTCGAAGAATATCAGTCTTCTACGGCCCAATGAGAGCGTAATAAAGAAGAACTCTGCCTCCCGCAACATACAAAAGCCGTTTCCCTTGTTCTTTCCATCGCCCCAAACTCGAGCGGTATCACTGCAGCATGTGCACGCGAATCCTGCATTGATACCGTGAACGATCAAAAGGAACAAAACGAAAACAAAAACGGACGATGCCGAAATCCTTATCTGTACATCCCGAAGGGCGCATTCTTTCCGCCATCCTCCAAGAACACAAAACCGATATCGGGATAGTATTTTTGGAACGTGCGTCGCAGCCGTAATCCCCCTGAGGTCAAAGGAAGCAGCTAGGGATCAGACCCAGGAGTGAGTAAAGCAGAGTCGTAAACCGGACTTGTTCAAGCTTGAAGCACTAGTGCATGCCCGTGAGGCGAATCTCGTTCGCACACAGCCTCTGCTTCTAGGCGCGAACGGGCTTGTCGTTACTAGTTCCGAATAATATGTCCGTTGAGCGGACGTTTGAGCTCGGGGCCGTGTTCACTTCATTTTATTTTTGTTCCTATCTGGAAGACTGTCAGCTTTGACGTACAAATCAGTGTCGTCCGAGTCCACGTTTTGGGATGAAAGAAAAGAACGGAAAGATGCATTGTCCGCGAAATCCAGGCAGGAAATTGGGTACCAAGAGGTGGAAAACAGGGCTTTGAATGAGAGCTGTGAAAGGCCAAAATCAAATTCATATTGACGCGGAATACGTCCCGAGCACTTGCTAATGACGCGTGACGTCATTTAACCTGCTGTAAATCATATAAGTCCACGGGCAAGCGTACACTAAAATATTAAAAAATGCAGAAAAGCATGCACCACTGAGACACAATAATTCTCAAGTAACTCGTCCCGAAGCTCAGGGCAGAGGGCACAATAGTTTCGGCAGCCTGAGGGAGGAAAACTCGGTGTCTACATCTGAGTTTGTGCGGCGAGGTCAGTGGTTCCGGCTCAAGTTCAAGCTGTGAACGGGTCCAGGGGAACATGCACACGTGTCGGGTGCTGACCACCTCTTGCCGTACCATGAACGAGTGTTATTCCAAAAGGGTAAATGGTGATGAGGGCTGTAAAAGCACAACCTAGCGACTGGGGTCGGCTGGTGGCTCGAAGACTTGTACTGTCCGCTTTGTCTCCATCTAAGGTGATCTCGGACATTTTCCATGGAAAATCGGTCCGGTGGGAACGAAGAAACTTGTATTACCGAGAACTTGAGCCGATACCGCTTCAGGATCATCTGCTCAATGAAAACCGTTAATCTCAAGGATAGCGTAGTACCAGGCAATATTCATATATCGGGATACAGGCGCGTGTACGAGGCCAACTGGCGGCTCCCCGCCTCCCCAGACGAAGATCTGCTGCGCCGCAAACCTTGATTTCGACCGGGATGATTACCGATATCAGGTTCGGTACCTTGTTCGACCGACGAATATTTTTCCTTCATCCGCCTCGAATAGTAATGTCGCCTAATAACATCTTGGTTATCTGGAAACCGGAGACTTTCTTTCGCCGTTGCTGGGTGAACCAGTCTCGTCCCTGACTGGCGCTGATTCTTCCACCTCGTTTGTGGGAATGTTGAGAAGAAACTGAAGTCAGTCAAAGAACGCGTGAGTGCATACTGGCACTTGGATCGAAGATACGAACAAACCTTGAACAATGGATGCCGCTGAAGGGCATACATCAGCGATGAGGAGAGAATCCATGGAGTGATGAACTCCCGTGGTCTTCATTAGTGCGGTTCTAGGAATGGATGCTTCTACTAGTGTTGTCTTCCCACAAGATACGCTATATTGAAGAAGCACCATCGTGGATTTCTTCCTAGGCAGAATTGCATCCTTGGAAGCGCTGATATGGCGCATCTATGCAGGTTGATAGGCATGGAAATCCAAATTTGGCTGGATGTGGATCGCCAGGCTTCGAAAGATTCGCAGCGTTCAGTCCTAATCTTGCCAAGGGGGCCGGCGAAGAAGGAGGGACACACCGTCTTGAAATCCCATTGCTGCTCAGGCTGCTATCTGTATTGTTGGTTCCTCGAAAGTGGCTCAATATGACAAACAGGCCAGATGTGATTTCGGAAAGCTTACTTAGTACTCATATGTCTGTGGGACGAAGTGAAAGTCAGCTAACTGCATCTAGGGATCGCAAGACTGAAAAGTAAGTTGAGTATACGGAGAAACCAGCAGAAACGTACACTCACTTTGAAGTACTGGAGTCCATCATCGCTATTATCCAGGTACGCCGCAAGACGAAGAGGTGTGATGTAAAGGAGTAAAGCCCAGGCTGGAAGGGGCACTACCACGTGAGATCGGACAAAAAGTCAGCTCTAAAACGTTCGGAGGGAGACGAGACGCCGAAGAGTCCAACATTAATATCAGCATTAATTGTTTCGAGTAGTTGTAGCGCTCAGGTTTTTAGGATTGAACTGAACGAACGAATGGCGAGCCGCATGTCAAAGACGTTCGTCAGCTCATCATTCTTGCTTATGTCGAACGAAATTGGATACAATATGCCATGTCGACAGTACCTCGCAAAGCGCATACATGATCCCAGCATAGGAGGCTCTGGGCAGTCTTCCCTTCGTCATCTTCACCCTCTGCGCGGGTAATAAAGAGCACTGGCTCGGCATCAAAATTCTTACCCTGGAGTGGATTTGCGTGCATGGAAGGAAGCTAAAGAACAGCATTTTAAACGATGACTGGGTACATTCTGAGTTGGCGCGTTTCCTGGTTTTGTTGATGCTGGGTCCATAGTATGATGGTGAGATGGTGATGAGAGCTACATCGGAGTGACATCATGCCGAATCCCGACACGAGCTCACGGGCCGCTGTTCCGGGTTGCAGGTTTTTTTGTCTATCAATTGTCCACTAGCGGTCGTCGGTTGACGACTTTGATACCTTGCTTTGCGGTCACCCTTTACTCACCCTTTACGCAGGGCATATGACTTTGTATTGTGGCGCGGCGATGACGCAAGTGTTTCAGTTGTTGTATGGATTTTTCCAAGTTGTCGATCAGTGCATTTAATCCTTCGATACCTTGGAGAAATGTGATATATAACATTTGCAGGTCGTGGAGTTCTGCGTCGTGTTATCATGGCAGACCTTCGTGCGTGTCATTTGTGTCCTTTCTTCTCGTTATTCTCACGTACAGTTAGGGCGAGGAACTTACTATGATTTCACTTTGGCGTGTGCTATCCTGGGGAGATTGAGTATCGGAGGTGAGCCGTTCTGGCGAGGTCCGGTATCCAGTCTCCTGTGAATAAATCGATAATGGTTGGATCTGGAGCGGTGGTAAGTGTAAGATGTCCTTTGCCGTACGACCTGCAACGTTGCCGACAATACTTTGATCAATGAACGATGTTACACGGTCTCTGAAAGCGGACGTTTTCAGGGCTTCTTCCATTTCGTCAGCGGTAAGAGATCCTTTCATCCATAGTAAGAGATGTAGATGTAAAGATCCACGTCCCTGAACTTCAACCGTACCAATATAAGCTTGTACGATCCCAAAAATGCCTTCCTCTCGACACAACGAATGTTGTCCCCGATGTTTGTCCACTGTTATTCCGAAAAGACTTTCAAGAACGATTTTGACTATCATGTGGAAGAATTTGGTGGACGCAAATGGATCGTTTGCTATTGTCTTCGCACATATTGACGCCGTGGGTCCACATCGTGCCATAAAATTATCCAAGTCAATTCCTTCACCTGCTAAAACTTGCGCGATGGGATCGTGAGTGTCGTTGGGGTTAATAGTTATCCACAAATTCGGCGGATTGAACACTACTGTTGTGCTCCAAATTTTCGATCGAAGAGTTCGACGAGACTCGTCCGTGCCTAGGACTTTTGACCGAACGGAGACTAATTCAGACTTTAAAGCCTGAACTCCGGGATTCGTGAACCGAGTTTTCCGACTTTCTTGAACGGCGGCGTTCAATAGATCTTTAGGTCGGACAGAGGCAATGAGAGGTTGGTGGCGTTGGTACGAGTTCGTCCGCATTCGAAGAACTGCGGAACAACAGATATTCCTCTTTAGTATAACCCCAAAGACCTGGAATACGAAGTGAAGATCTTTACGAAATCGGCGATCAGCATAAAGCATCGTCCATCGGGCATGTATCTCGTATGGTACGTCGACCTTGCGAGCGGTCTCAAATCCTCCAAGGCCATAGGGGAAAAGGATGGGAAAAGCTCCAAGAAGATGATTAGGATTGCTGGGACCCCCGTCTGTTCGTAAACCGTCTTCCGAAGCTCGAGCATACTCTGAGACAAATCTGCTATCCCGTTTCACTTGAAATTTTTCTTCAGCTGTGTTGGATAGATTTGGTGGGGAAGCTTCGTTGGCTAACGCATGTCCACGCAAGTCTTCGTCTAGGATCTCATTCCCATTGGCGTCGATCATCCCGTTGGCATGCAACGTGATGTTCTCAGAGGATATATCACCTTAGACGATTAGCAACGCTTACTTTGACTTCTCAATTCTTCCTACCTTCTGTGTACTCAGATGTAGCGTCATTCCCAGTCAAATTGACTCCGTTCACATTTGGATATAAGTCTTCAAATGCTATAGAGTAAAATTAGGCAATAAGATAGGAAGAAAGGTAAAGTTCGTACTAATATCATCGTCGTCCATTGATTCCGGTACATATCCCGTGTCTTCTTCAGCTAAAACTTCCATCTCGTGACAGACTCTTGTTACATCGACAATTTCGTTTGGCACTGCATCTTCAGGTAATTCCTGTAGCCTATGGCAATCGATGTAAACATCCGCCCACAACGGATTGTTCTCTTTCAACCAAAGTAAGGCGTTCAGAACAACTTGACGACGAACGTGTAGTTCTTTTGGAAAGGGATATTGGGGCTTGTTATTTGGTTGGACAAAGGTGACCCCGATGAGAGCAGACAAGATAGATGGTTTTGGAGGCATTAGGTTATTATACTCTTTCTTGATCGTCTCGACGAATGTTTGCGCGATATTCGCAGGCAGAACGGCGCAAAATTGGACAAAGCATTCTCGACGATGTCTCATCTCTGTGGGAACGTCGTAGAGCGAAGCCAAAATATCCCATGCGCGACATAATGGTAGGCCACGTAAGACGTCTATGACCGGTGTATTATCAACAAAAATGGGGTTCTTCGAAGCCACATGTCGCGTGCGAATAAGCCACCGTATGGACTCCATTTGTGCCAATTGAAGGTAATGAAAGCATTCTATGCACGTCAAAGGAGAGGGAAGTGCAATATCTATCAAAAAGTCACCAATCTTAGCAATGGTTTATCGACACATGCAAGATATGGTACCTTTATGGTATTCATGACATAACCATTGTAGTACGGGTGTCGTAACGAGATTGTATTCTTCGTGAACATAAATACCGTCCGAAAATGTAGGAGGTTGCAATTTTTGCTGTAAATATTGGTGAAATTTGCCTAATGCATCCCCATGGAGAAGGGAGCAAAACATATATATGGTCATTCGTGTTTCGTGAAGTAGTTCTGATGATATGAACCCTGGCGGATACACGAAACGAAGAGCATCCAAAAGGATGTCTTTATGATGTGTGCGTAGAGTGGCTGCAACAGATGTCCCATGTACGAATGTCGGATCGTCCGTATTCCAACCTCGATCTCGTACGAGAGCTTCTAAATCGTAGTTGTTTAATTCTCTTAACAACTGACATCGAGAATGAAGTGTCATTATTGTAATATCTAGTATAGTTGTCAAACCTGCGAACATGATAGAGTCAAACCACTTATCATACCAGGATGGTGGATCTTCAGGATAAATACCAATAACAATGTCGACAATTTGACACACAGTTGTTCTACATGATGAAATCGCCACGTTCCGTCGTTTCGAATAGCGGTTTGCTGCTCGACATTGCAATTTCCGATGAAATAATACAGATATTCTCGTTCATTCCTTATCGACTGTCCCACAAAAATCTACAAAGCGACGTTAGCTATCGTTTGCGTTAGGCTTTGCTACACACGTCGTGATCCTGTAATAACTTGACGATATCGCTCATTCCCACCCCATCGAACAGAGACGCGATTGATACACCATCGTAAAAAGACATAGCTACATGAAGCGAGGATGTGAGACAAACGTCCGATTACTCCCGCACACACCTTTGATGACTCAAAATCACGGTCACAGCCATCACATAACTGCAAACAAAGATATTACATTCCTCGACTCGGTTGTCTTAAACGCCGGTTTCAAGTACTCAAGGACATCTGATAAATGTGACCACGCACCGATATATGTTCTTGAAGGAATTAGCACAAAAGATACACGTGGAAGCTCTCATTGAAGATCATTTTATCTACATCGCGACCCTGTCATACCGTGTGAAAAATCACGAGGCCCGATGGGCTAACGTAATCCCCCAACTCGACCTTGAGAGACCTTGCAAGCAAGGTAATCTAATTGTATCATGAAGTGTATACGTACGGTCACGGTCGCAAGGACAGGTACTACGCATCTTCAACCTATTAAACTATGGCAAAAGACCCTGGGTCATATTGAGGTAATTGGATGCAGAATATTTTCCCACGCCTCCTGCTCTCAACTACTGTGGACCCGACCGTTCCTTATTGGGACCTGGCGCCGGTAACAACACCAACACCAACACCATCAGGCTCAGAGGGATCGTTCCACGAGCACAGCGACTCAACGTTTTCTTCATTTGCTACATATGTAAAATGTCACGCGTTGTATTTGCGTTAACAGGACTATGATGGACTGTTTCTAGAGACAGTTTGGTCATAGTCCCTGCCTCTCCTCCATGATGCAACACATAAATATTCATGCTACGAAGCAAATAAACGGTGTTATGATCATCGTTCTTCGAACATTCCGAGGCAAGTACTGCTACCATGCTTCCACCCCATGCTGACTATCCCTTTCCACAGACGACCAAAACTAGCTTAGCTCCGTCTTGCTAGTACGACCTTGTTGGATACTTCAGGCTCAGATACTTATTCTCTTTCATGACAGCCGTAAACGGCAAAAATAGCCAGCGACGTGCAATTGAGAATACCCGTGGCTGCACCATCGGCACGAGGAATGATAGGCGCTTAGGATATGCTCGATGTGTCGATGGGCTCTCACGGGCTGTCTTCGCTTCATCAGATGGATATAAATTACACTTCGATGCTTTAAACTCTATGGATAACCCCCACGTTCGTTCGTCTTCGTCTCGTGCTCGTGGTCGCGGTGGCGGCCGTGGTTCTACCACGACCAATAAAAATCACAAGAAGAAGAAACGAGCGATTACTGACGGCCTAAGCGCGGATCACATTACTACTCTTACCGTGCCTCTGTCGACGGGAAAAGCTGCCATCAGAGATCCCAAGTACATCGGGTCTTACAATTGGGTAGATAGTCCTTCCCCAACGATATTGGTGCCTGGTGAGTAGAAGCTCCTCCATCGACGCACTAGACGTCCCCTCATTTTTCGCCCGCTCAGGCTCTCCTCGGATCTGGCGAAACAAACCAGCCCCGTTCACCATTCGTCCTGATTCCGGGAATCACTTCTGTGATCAAAATGGTTATCGCCTTCCCAGTACCCCACTACTGCCTATCCTCGTCGCCGTTGACAAAATGTCGGCTGGAGCCGAAATCCCGATTGACTGGCCCTCGGTCGATTTCATCACCGACCGAAACGGGCTACGCAAGCTCTTGGACTGGGTGAGTAGAAAGAAGCAGAGTTTCAGGATCGACTTGCAGCTTGCGGGAACGAAGACGGTGCTGTGTAACCGATGGGAGCCTAAAACGAGGCTGAAGGTGTCTGGTGGGTATGGTTACAACTTTGAAGACGCGATGACACATGCTGCTCCTGGGTGTGAGAGGATTTCAGCGGGGCATCATAGAATCGTTACCTATGTGAGCACAAATAATGAGATCACCGTTCGTTATCTAATCGTTCGTCGTAGGACCTCTCTGGTCTCAAAATGGTGGTCCGTTGCGAGACTGATGCGTGTCACGTCCCACAAAACATTCCTTCAACCTCCTCCAAAGAGAGACGACAGTCTTCTCAGCGGGCTACCTTGTCCAAATCTACCACATCGACGCACGCCATCACCCAATGCACATCCCTGACTGTCATTCACTCCGGAGCGCCCGTAGCCAACGAATCTCTCATCGAATTGACAACAAGGAAGGATTCTCGTGACTCGAATCGTCATCGGTTGAAGGACAAGTATCAGCAAGTATACTTCTCCCAGACGCCGGAGATCATCGTTGGTTTGCACCACAATGGGCGCTTTACGGATGTACAGCGAAGGACCATAGAAAGCATGGCATCTTTTGAAGAAAGCCTTCAACGGAGGTTAGCTGCCTTGGGGAAAGCTTTGCGTGATATCCAGCATTTGGCTATTAAATCTGGGAGAAAAGGCCGGTTGAGCTTAATCGGGAGGGGTAAGGATCTACTGGTTTTTGAGAGGTCATCGGCTGCGAGTTGCTTGCCGGAGGATTATTTGAAGAGGTTTGTAAATTCCAGATGAGGGTATCTCGTAGCATTTTACCACTTTTGCGGAATCAGATCCCCCAAGAACATGTAAAGACGTCTTTGTTAGTGGTCGAGAAACTTTCTAAACTTTCGTGATAGTGCGCGTTGACATCAACCTCATGAACCGAAGAGAACACACTGAACATCAGTTACTCCCCAAAATATCAAACCGAATCAAAGAAGTAAGAAGCAACATTTCCGCGTGCCTGTTCGTTGGTTTACTGATTCGCACTTTATTGGCCAACAGCTATACAGTTACTAATACAACGTAGTTTTAGCCTACTTTACTCATCATCGCAACGAACCTCCAGTCAAAACGTAAAAAAAATGAGAAAATCAAGACGCGGGAACTTGAAGGACTACTGTACACGTGAGTCTCAAAGCAGACAATAACGAGGTCCATGTTAGTAGGGTGGAGAGACGGAGGGAATGAAAAGGAACTATACATATACAAATATAAAACAAGAAATGATAGAATAAAGTGCACGCATGGTCTATCCAGATATGCGAAAGAAATATATATATCAAGAATATCGTAAGAGAAAAAGGGAGGGAGGAAGGCTTTTGAGTGTGCGAGAAACTTTGATGGTGACGGTGGTATACTTCTTATAGCCTGGCATGATTATTGTTCGTAGCTGCCTCCGGCACCGCCTTGGAGGGAAGCCATCCATATCCTCGTCTTGTACAGCCTGAAAGAAGCTCGTGAGCGGTGTATCTAACAAAACGGACGGCCATCGCTTACCGGAACAGCTCCCTGACAAGCTCCCTAAAGTCGATCCGCTTCTCCGCAACGAAGTAGAACGTCAATTTGCGTCGGTCCCACTGATACTCGGCGTCGACGACTTCCATCGGTAGTTTCTTGGCGCGCACCTTGCTCTGGCACAGCTGCAGAGCCTTAGCTTCGTCTTGCATCTTGGACATTAATAACCTAGAATGACTGTCAGGTGTCATTCGTAGACAAGCAGAACCGAACGTACTGAGCATCATGCGTGGACGCCTTCCCATATATCATTTTTGGGTTGATCTCCTTCTTGGACGGACCACCGCCAGCACCGCTGCCGCTCCCTCCGGGACTCACAGGACCATCTTCTTCGGCCCAGCCCTGTCTATCTCTCTGGAACGCCTCCACCTCCTCTACTGTGATACTGTCGTTGACCACCTTGCCCAAGTCCTTTCCCCTGTCCGCCTCGACCATCACCAAATCACCCACGTGAATGTCTTGCGTTAGATCCGTGAGGTAGAAAAGATCTGTTCGACCAGCCTTGAACTCGACGATGTATAGCGGCCATGAAGAGGGTACAGAATGGAGAGGTAGACCCTTCCCTAGCTCATGCTCCGAGGAAGGAAGTCTGTGATGAATAGGCTGACCCTGGGGACGAGTCGAGGTCGGTGAGGTGGCAGTGTTCGAGTAGGAAGGGGCCCGTGCACGCGTGGGAGAAGAGAAGCCCGTCGTCTGAGGGTAGTACTGGATCCCTTGGCCCGGTATGAATCTAGCAGTGAGCTCCCGCGAAGATTGCTGCTGCTGAGACGTCTGCTGCTGTCGATAACGTGACTCCAGCTGGTCTTCGCTTGCATCACTGGGCGACCGTTTGCTCAAATTCATCGGTGGATACCCAAAGTCATTGGAGGGCGGACTGCGAGACAGAGGCGCGTAGATGGGAAGAGAAGATGGTTGGCTGGTCGGCTGGGATGGGGACTGGTTATCGTTAAGACTAAGCAGTCCAAGGTCGCCTGCGAGATCTTCATCCGACAGCATGAGTCCGCCGTGGCCATAATTGTTGGCCGGAGAGAAGGGTGGATGATCGTCAACCTCTTCCGCGCCTGGAGCATTAAAACCAACAATCGCCCCTCGCCTTGGCTGCACGACGCTGACGCTATGCCTTCGACTGGTCGTTCCACTGCCGCCGCCGCCGTTCTCGTCCCTCGGAGGATTCATTCCGGACCACAACTCTCTGAATGCAGATCCGTCATCCAACAAAATCTGACCCACGTCACGGACGAACGGGCTCATATTTGAGATGTCATATCTAACAAGCCGAGAAGGAGAAGAAGCGTTAACGTTGATAGGGGATCTACCCATTGAACCATACCGGCTAGAGCCTGGTAATTTGATGTCGCCATATCGACCAGGTATGTTGACCGGGTTGGATAACATTGACTCGTTCCAGCTCGCCATGCTAGGAGTGGTAACATATGGGCTGCCTATCGGAGTTGGTCTCCCTGCCGCAAGCGACTGAGAGCGACTGCGAGAGATGTCCTGTGCGTACGTCCTCCCCCTCGACAGTGAAGTCGGGATATACCGCTCGTCGAAACTCTCGAATTCCGACTCGTCGTCCTCGAAAGTCGAAGGAAAGCTTCTCTCCCTCATGGTAGTACCGAACTGGCTCTGTTGCGGATTTGTATTGGAGAATGACGAACTCCGGGTAGGCATCTGACGAGTCGGACTCAATAGTCGCTGGTTGGACCAGGGAGTACTGGCTACGTTGATGCTCGCCGGAACGAAGGGTTGCTGCGACGGCGACGAGAAGAAATGTTGTTGTCCTGATGTACGCGGCGGCTGACTTGCTGCACGCTCACGCACAGACCCAGAACCGGCATCGGAACCATTGGTACCCAAGAAGCGATTGGTCCTGTCCTCTTCTTCCCTCGTCGTCGGTCCCATGTAGGTGCCCTGTTTATGTTGATCGTACGCCAGTTTCTATTTGAATCCGTTTTCAATAGGAGAACAGAAAAAAAATGTGATGATGCCACGCACGAAAATCTCGAACTAGTTCCACCGCTCTACCTAAATATTCTCCCCAATAGTCGATCCTGTGACTGGATCCTGAGAAAATGCGCCTTTTCAGCGCATTGGATGATGTAAAAGGGCAGAAACATACCAATACACAAAACGTGGAAGGAGTCAGATAGGTCCTCGGCAGCAACCACAGCTCAGTATCCAGTACTCTAGAGATATTCAAGTCTTTTTATTTCGCCGCTGCAGGAATGACGCCTTTAGTCCGAAAAAAAACCAGCAAAAAGTCGTGAAACACGCACGCAGCCGCAAAATATGGGGTATTCCGTTCGGTGCCGCCTTTTCGTTGTATGGATGGGTGCTTGTCGGCTCTATTTCTTGACAAAATATAGAAGTAGGGAAATCTAGTCGTAAGAATCTAAGAGTCGTCAGCAAGCTGGTGGTGGTAATGGAAGAAGAAGGGTCTGAGTCCAGCCTCGACTCAGCTGACCCCACTGACAGGGGCATGTGACCTAAAAGGCATATCCCTCTGACCGGCACAACTGACTACTCCTTCCGTTATATTTTACGGATTCAACATTCCTGTACTTGCTGGATATCTGGATTTCCCTTTTGTCTAGCTAGCAGCCTGCCGTAAAATCCGCGCCACAATGCTTGGCCCTAGTACTACTGTCCTCGGGACCGGCTTCATCCCGGATCATCCTTGGTCAGTGGTTCCCTCATCTAAGTTTCCCGCCTGCGGCGACAAGGTGAAGTCAACGTCAAGACAATTAATAGCCCACACGTCTGGATGCTTCCTTTCGCGCGGTCGTGTGTAAACATTGGCCCACGCGACATCAACTAAGGCCACTGCCTGACTGGCGCGCCACTGCGGACGCGTTCTGATCTGCAGACCTTTGAAGTGCATGACTATTTCGGAAGTTCCGACATAAGGCGGACATGCCTCCGAAATGGTCTCATCATTATTGGCTCATTGCATCGGACTCCTTCTCTTGCGTAGCAGCGAGTCGTTGCATTGCTTGGACGTCTTGAAAGGTGTTCTGAAGCTACCCAGGTTGTGAAGGTCGTACTAAATCTCCGGAACGAGGAGAGGGGAGATAATTGTGAATGGTCAGAAGCAAGGCCCAGATAAAGAAACGCGGTGATTTACAGAAGGCAGGGGCTGGAGTCGAGCGAAGGTGCGGAGAGCAATGGTGTTGGCTCAGGCATTTATTAGTACGAACAGTTCGAGCACCTCGGTGCCACTGAGCTAGATAGGTATGCCTTGATGCATTGCCGGTCCCCATTCAGCAAATCGAGAACTAGATGTACCCGTTCCGGCATCTGAATGCCCCACACTGGAGAGCGAAGCTATGTCGAGGCCTGGAGAGCCGTGTTTCAAATTTCCTCAGGAACGGCATAATGGAGCTCGGCAATGGATGCCTGAATGTGTGCCAGATTGTGGTCAAAGAGCGACTGCGGTGACGGTCCAATTTTGCCGTTGGAAACGTAGTCATCTACGTGGGGATGACGCTTGAGCATGTAATGAAACTTAAGCGGCCTGATTTGACTTGCGTGAATACAATTTTCGGCACGAGACCTCATACCCTACTTATGTTCTCATATATGGTCCCATGTTGTGATCACAGCATTGGAAGAAAGACTATGGGTTGGATGGGTCGTGTTAGAGTCTGATACTAATATGACGTAGTTCATGGACCCATACATTGCGCACTTGTACAGAGAACCCTGTGACTCATAGCATAGCTAAGCCAGCTCTGGAGGTCCCGTGCACATGTTCTGGATCAGCAAATGTCCATGAAGATGATGACAGGGGCGCCTACTGGTCTCTTCTCTAGCTCGGATGCGCAACAAACGACGTAATGATGGTGTACCTGCCAGAGTTAGAAAACAAATCAATGGAAATAGAAACGACCCTGATCATAGCCACCTGAGACCCAGCATTCTATTTCGTTTTGCTTCCGTCTGCACGGTGAAGTGTAGGGATAATAGAAGTACATCGTATCATTACCGTATAAGTGTAGGCCAATAAACTACAAAGGTAAACCAAGAACTCCGAGATGGAATGATTTTGAAAACCCTTGAAAATCCGCGGGGGTATCTAAGTACAAACGCGAAAGGCGTAGGTGAGTGGTCGGGAAGACGAAGCGAGGGCGATAAAAGGTCGATAGAATACAGTGTATATGGATACAACGGTGGCGGTGCGCCAATGCGAAGACTTGTGGTGTCTTCATGTTTTTGAACCACCGACTTTACGTTCGGCAGTTACTACAGCGTAGTATGAGCAAAAAGAAACGCGAGAGAAAATAAGGGCGACGTACCCCACGTTCGTCGGTCCATAGGACATTGCTGCTTCGACGAAGACGTTGAGATCCATTTCAGGAGGCAGTGCATGTGGAAGACATGGCTGCATTCACCCCATACTGGAGCAAGGAATCTTCAGTAAAGAAAGCAGAAAAGAGGCCAAGGAACGTACTGAGAGGACAGTCATCTCCTGGCACCTTGCAAGCTGGGCAGCAGCCTTCATAGGGCACCCTGCATATCCCGCATACATCGCCCTCGGGGTCGTCGTCTTGGTCGTTACCGGTGTCCCATTGCCATTGAGCAACGGCATGCCAGGATTTGACGTTGACTTTCATCGTGATGGTGGTTCGAGAACAAGAATGGAAGGCATTCGAATGTTACCGGAAGATTGAAAATCAACAAAGCTTACGACATCCGTGTTTGTTTGTACTTGTGTACGTGTCGCGTTCGTGGTGATTGTTACTCTTCGCGTTTGTCGAGTGACTTTGCCGTCGGCGTTTTTCGGTCTCTCACTCTATTTCTTCTCACAGCGGCGGAAGTAAATCGTTTTCATCGACATGGAGGTCGTTCAGCGTAAGTGCATGGTGACGATCTCCTAGGAGGCCACTGACAAAGCACTGATATCTTTCCCTTTTGCAGGTCTGCCGGATGAACTCGAGCAGAAACTCGAGGCGCTGGTCTCGGTAGCAGAAATTCTGGGCCTCGACGATATGTCTTTTGCAAAGTAAAATTTCTGACGTGCCCCGCATATGAAATACTTACAATATTAAGCTATTCGCGTGCCCTCGTCCAGCTTTCAGAGGAACAGCTCTCCTTGAAGCAAACTCTACTTCGTTTGGCGTTTATCGAGAAACAGCTCACCGCTCATCTGGCCGCAGCCAAGCATGAGCATCATCAGATACGGAAGTGAGCACATTCTATTTGAAATAGAAACGACCCTGCACTGTTTAATTTACAGGTGGACGGAACATTTTCAATCGGACATTCAGTCCGGCGAGTCAATGGAGGATAACACCCGCAGACGGGAGGCACTCCTCCGTAAAGCAAAGGAATATCGAAAAGAGCTTTCTACGCTACCAATATCGGAGCCGTCTGTCACGATCTCCGACCTTATAGCCCAGTCCGACCGTATTAAACAGCGCAAGGAGCTGATCAAAGCAAAACGGAACAAGATTAAGGCGTTCAAGGGCGTATCTCCGGTACGGACCTCCTTCAAAGCTTACAACTGCACTGACGTTACATTCAATAGAATCTGGATCTCGCACGCACACAACTCCGCGACGCGCGCGCAGAGCAGATGAAGCTTTTCCAATTACGAGAGAGGCTCATGGAAAAGATGACCAGCGGGGTTTCTTAACAGGAAGAGAGATTTTTTATTCTGATCCATGTCCCTTAGAGGGAAACAGGCCAGAGTCCATACTACATGCATGTTTACTCAACTGCGTTAGCGAACATATATTTAACCTCACTACCTCCTCTCAGTTGCTCAAATCTGCCTTGTATGAGCTCCAAGAGAGGACAATCCTATTTCGCCGTGCACTCACTCTGTGCACGTCTGAGGAATAGACTCCAGGTACTAGTCCATATCCTCGGGGTTCTGCAAAGACTCCAGTGACGCCCGGCTTCCGTAGAACAATCGCGATGGCTCCGACCAACACGGTTTGCCTTAGACCCAAAGATGTTTTCTAGAGGTAGGATAGCGCTAGGTAGCGCAGTGAGAACAGACTCCGACGGTAACTTCTCGAGGCGGTAGGTCACTAAAGTATTTTATCAGAGTCAATATCACGCTGGCAGTGGCGACGTACTGCTTTCTCCTTCTCTACGCGGTGCTGGGAGACGAAAACTGCCCGGGGGAAGGTGACCGGAGACCAGACCAGGACAGAAAAGATAGCGCAATAACGAGGCAGGATGACAATACAGCTATCTCATATATTCAACTTGTACAACCCATCATACATCGGAGGTCCTGTATGGCCTGCGAAACGTTAGAAACATGTAACAATGATACACCTATTTTACATGTACAGCTTGCATAACCCATTATACATCAAGCTAGCCCTAAATGCCAGCCTTAGGTAGAGACAGAGCGCATCGCTTAATTTGGTTTACCACATGCTCGGCCCTACCATGAAAAAGGTCAGTATAAAATGGTTATATAGCGAACTCCTTACCCGAAGGTATCCCCCGGTGCTAACGACCTAACTGGTGTGCCAGTCCCACCTGGCCCATAATCGGCACCTTCGAACGGGACGGTATTACCCCACCACGATTGTATCGTATCCAAGCCGATCTGCATCGCTCAGGAACAAGATCCCCAAGGTTAAACGGAAATCTCACCGTTCCGTTCCTAGGGTATTGCAGGCTATTTATTTATACGTCAGTAATTTCTCAGGTCAAGCGTAGGAATCGTTCCCCACCAAAAAAATATCACGAGAATCGAAACGGTCGTCCCGGCGTCAAGGGCGGCAGATAAGGCATCTATGTGAATGAATAAGTTACAGACTCCAAGGGTGATAAGGGGTCGCACAGTTGTATTTCGTCCACCAGGAGAAGTATCGTCTGAAATACAAGATGTTAGCAGGAAAGGAGATATCTCGGAAGGAAGAGGTGCGTGCCTTCGAATATAATATTGGAACACATTCCCACTGCGCTATTTCGAAAAGTATTCGATTTCCCCATCAGACGAAAAGAGCTAGAAACACTCACGCCCAAGGAACATAATTGATAGCGGTGGCGGGTGGTATATATCCAGTTCCGTTGAAGATAATAGGGCTTTATGGTCATCAGATATCGAGGATGAACGTGGTTGTGATAATAAAGACGTACAAGCTGTAGTTGGGGTCAACGACACTGTGAAGTGAATAGACAAAAGAACATACTTGATGTATCGTAACCAGCTGTTCGGGTATCGCCTGCTCAAAAAATATACGAACAGGGGAGCGATGGCCCGATGAGGAAGAAATAAACCAGAGCTACAGAGTAATGGATCAGAAAGAATTAGCGACATTTTGATCAACATCTTACGACTGTATGACGATTTGTTAGTATAGAACAATCAGAAGCAGTGATCAACCATACTAATATGTTTGTCCTTTGGAAACTGCAAGCCTGGGCGATGACACCCCACTAAAAATATTAACCCAGTAGTATCTAGACAGCGAACTGAGTCATAGATGTCAACTCACAATGATACTTGCGGTCCCAAATACCTCCGTACCCGGACATACGAAACCGTCTTTTTGGTCAGAGGAACACATTCCCCTACAACCCTGATCAGTGAGGTACAAACAAACGGGAAGAATCACCTTACTCTATGTTCGTGAACATCCAGGACTGGACTCCCAACTGTACAGTACCAGCGACGGTAGTCGCTATGACCTGCGTTCCATCAGAATACGATCAAAAGAATAACATGAAATATTTACCTGGGCCCAAAACATCGACCGTGGAGGGATTTTCATGTAATGTCCAAGCTTGAAATCGGAGGTGAATGTTAACGCTTGAGCCATGGTCTAGGCCCGGATCAGCCAATAGCTACGATGTGGGATTGGAAACACCATACAACGTAACCCCAGTCTTGAACATCATCATGGCGACGGGACGGCCGGGAAGAGCATATCCGATG
>JAUDZF010000095.1:0-66259 GCA_030407055.1 Armillaria mellea | reverse complement strand
TGACCCCTTCCGGGGAGCTGATTATGTAGAACAAGCGAGGCTCCTTCGTGAAAGTGGAGATTCATCGACAACTCCGGGTACAAGAGCAAGAACGCCAGCGCGTAACGATGAGGTACGCCAGCAAATCCTGCGTGCAAATCAGAGAGCGAGGGAATATGTTGGCGAACAGCGAGCGAGGGAAATTGCTGCTCAACAGCAACGAGCTCTTGAACAGCGGGGACAAGGTTCATTTGTGTCGTGATGTGATAGTGACGGTTGACAAACCCCATACATCGTCTACAAGCATTGTTCTATGTACTAATGATTTAGCAGATCTCTCCATCAACCTATGAAACTTCACTACCATTATCAACACTGACGGATGCTGGTAGATCACTTCGCAGTCCGTAGATCTACATTTCTTAGTGTCAAAGCGGCGGTCCACGGTACAGGTCAGCCGGATGTCAGGTGCTCAATTATGGCATAGCAAACGTCCTCTACGCATGAAATATGTCTCGGCGTATTGTCCCAACGGTGATTGTGGATGCAATAGATGGCGCGCCTTGCGACAGAAGTCAAAAGCTCTGATGCTTCCAGTGTCGAGCTTGAAGAGAGGCGGGCCCGACTCATTCTGCCTCGTCCTGATGACAGTTGCAGCCTTCTTGACAACCGCCTGTGTTCGTACGCCTGTTGGTTCTGAATGGTCAGCAGGAAGGGGAAAGACGAAGAGAGTACTGTCCGGGCGTCCTTACATGTAGTCTTGGTTACCCGAGTCTCGTTGGCTCGGAAAATGTCTAATAGTGGCTCAAATTCTGCCTCCATTAAACGACCACTATTACTCGTGTTGAAAGTGCAGTAGGGCATATTTCTACGTGAAATTCTGATTGTCGTCTCGGCCTTGTCCCGTCCTGCGAAAGTATGCAAGTACGAATTATTGTGAGAGTCTTTGTCTACGCAACTTGGAACTCCACTTGTGTTACATCGTACAGAAAAATAAAGGAGGAAAGAAAATATCCGTTCTAGTGGGATAAAAGGTGTACATAGGGACACGTAACACAGCGTACTCCATTGCACCGCTACATGTGATGTGAATGATGATCAAGAAGATAGGAAATTTGTTAAAGCAGAAAAACGAAAGATGGTGGGGCTTCAGAAGTCAACACTCCAAGTACGCCCCAAGAATAATTCACGGCACCTGCTTCAGCGCGTAAAACTTCCCCTCTAGCAACATTTTGGCTTTATTTCCCACTCTGGTAGAGGCGGTCCTTCGCAAAATAATGGCTACGTGCGTCAACGAAGCCATTGTGGGGGAGCCAAGCTTCATTCAAATTTTCATCCAGTAAGCCTCCCATGTTTCTGATACAAGCCAGGGGTGACCGTGTGTCAGGCTCTGTATTGGACTCAGAAATCACAAAGTGATCGTATGAATGGAATTGTGATGGTCAACTCCGTTGAAATTGCGATCTACCGTTGAATCTGGTAGAGATAGATTCGGCATAATTTGATTACTTGGATCCCGATGTTTTCAACTCGGGATATATTCAAGCTGACCGTATTTAGGTGTTTCGCTTAATGGCCCCTATCATCCAGTATGAGATACCGTAGCGTTACTCTCGATAGATGACATACCAAAATGTCTGATAAACAGATTTTTGACAGAAGTGCTCGGAAGGTCCAAAAACTGGTTCAAACGTTGTAAGAAGACGATGTCTCTACAACCGAGTCTTATCTTGAGGAACCGTACCCTCCTAAAGGAGTAAGGGCAGGTGAAAAGTGATATCGCTGATCCTAGAATGACTTCAGGGTTCTGCGAAACATCGTCGATCACCAATTCGATGGGAGATATAGTGGGATGACGGGGATGATGTGTGTCGCGTTCCTGCTCTGGGAATCGTACGAATTTTTGTTTCTATGCGGTACAAGTTCGTTGAGTTAGACATCAGCGCGCAGAATTCCTCCATCCAAGTAAAGCACCAGTTGGAAAGTTGAATAGTATGATAGGAATGAGAGCAGAGGCTGGCCCAAACCGAATCGCAGAATTCGCGCTCTGGACCAGGAAAGCCTACACTTTCGAGATGCAAGCTGGTGATGTTAATCAGTGGTTTAATCACTCTTAAGGATTTGCGATCAGCTGAAAGCAGAAATTCGCCGCACGAAATATGGAGATGCTTGAAATGGGTGGCGAGCTTCGGTGACAAAGACATTAATGTGCGGAGGCGATCACAGTCTGTCTTGATAGACAGGGAGACAGAATGGAACAGATGGACTCTCGTTCTAGGATAAAGGTCTCGGCAAACCAAAGAGATCTGCATGAGAGAGTGCTTGTTACCCTTCAGCTCATCAACAACGGCATCTAGGATTTCCGGTGGGAATTCACGTTGATTCGAGTCATGTTCCGACATTCTGAGAATATTTTAGATCAGTAAGCAGATGGTAGAGAAGTGATGTACGCAGCGAGAAGCGGATGGGATGGGTTACTTCTGGTCAGCGTTCCAAGGACCAGGTGAGTGTACAGCGCAGAATCGACCAGGGATGCAGTCGTATCCATTAGCCATCTCCACCGCTCTAGCAGTTAAATAATGTACAGGTTAGATAAAACCTAGCGGCGCCGGAAGCTTGCAGTTCCGAGAAAGTCACGTAAAATAATGCAGGTATGCGGTAAGTAGTCTCTTCTAGACAGGCGACAATATCAACGCAGTGACAGATGGGATGGTTGGTTGAATTGAATCAGAATGTATAAGGATATGTTGAAGGTGATGATCGATCTATAACTAGTCACCGCGTTCTTATCTCATCATTACACGATATCTTCAGGCACGCCTAACACGAGGGTACAGGTAACTGCACTAGCACGAAGTCCCGTTCCCCGCTACCCTCTAATCAAACCCCAAGCCGAGCTCACAACAGAGAAGTCCGAGTCGAGCAACCCAAGCAAAACCCAAGCCGTTGTAGAACTTCTTGAACTTCAAGCCCATACTATATATGGGATATCGAAACCCCCTCATGGTAACCCCACTGGAGCGGAATTCCCGCATACATCAGCTGGCAACTATACTATTCATGAACTTGGCCTGAGAACCAATATGCGGTCTGAAAGTGGGGTCGGCGGTGGGATAGCTCCTACTTATTTAGTCCTGTTTTAATTGTGCCCCATTTACTTAGTACTAGCATCCATGGCTTACGCACCACTGATTCTAAACGTATAAATGAATTCCCATCACTCGAATTCATTCTGGCCACAGTAACATGGCTTGCGCTGTGGACCCGGCCGTTCCTGATTAGGATTTGCGCCGGTACACACACTGCACCACATCTCGGGTGGCGACTTGACTCACCAAATTGAATAGTCGTCACTGAGCTGTGACTGCGGTCCGCCACGTCTTGGCAACGTTGACTAGGCTATAAGTTCTTTGCGTATCTTCCTTCATCGCCACTCTCACCGGCCACGCTGCGGATATGAGATTTGTATAGAAGGACTACATGCCATCAAGATCGGTGTCGCCAAGGGGCTTTCTTCCTTTCCAAGAGTAGGCCAATGGGGTTATATTCTCCCGGCGAAGAAGTTTTGCCCTGTACCACGGCTGACGACGGAGAATTTTTCTCTATTCATTATTTCCATTCTTTGCCATTACGAAGTCAGCCTGGCAGGACCCCAGGAACCCTCTCGAAAGCATCTTGTTGGACTGTACCGTATACGGTATACGACTATCGGGGTCTACAAGCATTGTTCTGTGTACTAGCGAGTTAGCGGATCTCTCCATCAACATATGCAAGCCTTCACTACTACCTATCGGTGAGGACAGGAAAGTAAATACGGAGGATAGCCGTCTTCTGTGCTAATCATGATAGCCGAAATTATGATAGCCGATAGAGTAGGTCGACCCGAAATGGTACTCTTCGCCATAAACGCACCACGACGAGCGCTAGTAAAGCATTTCACGGTCCGTGGATCCACAATCTCTCAGTGTCAAAAGTGGTCGTACACAGTATCGTCTAGCCTGACGTCAGGTGTTCTGATTCAACCTACGCGACTTATTGACGTCTCGTCCTGCGAAAGTATGCTAGCAAGAACCACGGTGAGAAGCTCTCTCTAGGCGACTTGGAACTCCACTCAGATTGTATCGTACGGAAAGATAAAGGAGGGGAACAGGATATCTAATCTAGTGGAATCGGGGGTATTGTCCATATTACAGCGCAATTTGTTGCACACCTAGATGTGATACGAACGGTAAACAAAAGAAAATAGGAAATCCTGTCAAAGCAGAAACGAACGATGAGCTTCAGAAGTCAACATGTCCAAGTTACGCCCCACGACTAATTCACGGCCGATGTGCTTCAGCCGCGTAAACCCTCCCTTAACCAACATTTCGGCCTCTTCCCACTCCGGCAGAGGCGGTCCTTCAAAAATAATGGCTACACACCTCAATGAAGCTAGTCTGGGGGAAGCTAAGCATTCATCCAACTGTGACCAGTAAGCGTCCATGCTTTTAATCGCCGCCAACGGAGACCGCCTTTGACGTTCGGCATTGGACTCGAAAATCACAAAAGTAATCGTATGGATGGAATTGTGATGGTCAACTTTCTTGAAGTTGGCAATCCACCAGTCGAATCTGGCAGAAATAGATTCGGGATAGTTTGACACTCGGATCCCGAGGTTTTCAACCCGGGATATATTCAAGCTGACTGTCGTGGGTATCTCGCTTAATGCGCCTATCATACAATTTCAGATAGCACCGTCTATTGTTGATAGATGACATACCAAAATGTCTGATGTACAGATTTTTGAGAGAAGTGCTTGGAAGGTCCAGAAATCTATTCAAACGTTGTAAGAAGGCAGTGTCTCCACGCCCAAGTCTGATCTTGAGGAACCGTACTCTATTGAGGGAGTAAAGGCACGAAGAAGGAGACACCACAGATTCTAGGATGACTTCAGGGTTCGGGGTAAGGTCATCAATCACCAATTCGATGGGGGATGTAGTGGGATGACGGGGATGATATGTGTTACATTCCGGCTTTGGGAACCGTACGAGTTGTGTTTCTATGCGGTACAGGCTCGTGGAGTTAGACACGAGCGCACAGAACTCGTCCATCCAAGCGAAGCACCAGTTCGAAAGTTGGATAGTATGGTAGGAATGAGAGCAGAGGCTGGTCCACACCGCATCGCAGAATTCGCGCTCTGGCCCGTGAAAGCCTAGACTTTCGAGATGTAAGCTAGTGATATTAACGAGTGATTCAATCACTTTTAGGGATTTGCGATCAGCTGAAAGCAGAAACTCGCGACACGAAATATAGAGATGCTTGAAATGGATGGCGAGCTTTGGAGACAGGGTAATCAATGCGCGGAGGCGATCGCAGTCTGCCTTGGTGGACAAGGAAACAGAACGCAAAAGATGAACCCTGGTTCTCGGGTAAAGGTCTCTGCACACTGAAGATATCTGTATGAGAGCATGTTTGTTGTCCTTCAGCTCATCTACGATGGAATCTAGGATTTCCGGTGGGAATTCAGGGTGATTCGAGTACTTCTGATCCATCATTCTAAGAATATAGATCAGCATGCAGATTATAGAAAAGGAATGTACGCACCTAGAAGGGGAGAAATGTTTTACTTCTGGTAAGCGTTCCAAGAACGAGATGAGAGTACGATACAAGATCGACGAAGGACACAGGTGTATCCATTACCCATCTCCGGTCTAGTAATAAAAGTACAGATTAGGCTACCTTAGGTAAAAAAGGGTAGAGACCTGGCGAAGCCGGTAGCATGCGGTGCCGAGGTAAGAGGTGTGATAACGAAGCAGATATGGGGCAGTTTCTGCTAGATAGACGACAATAATAACACAGTGACCACTGACGGATGGGATGGACGTTCAACTTGTGTATGTTAAAACCGATCAATGTTGTTGACTCGGAACCGGCAATCGCGTATGACCAATCACACTTCACGTGATCATATCGCGTCCCTTTGCGGCAACTTCGAATCGCTTGTTACTTCTGTTGCATCCGTGTTCCGAGATTCTTTGACTAACGAACTACGTTTCTGCGGCGAAATTGACATCCGTGGAAGGTATATGGCATTTCTTCCTGGCGCGACGAGACTTACAGCCATATGACGGCCAAGTGTGGAGATTCCAAGGAGGCCCTATAAGGCTGCCGCTTCCACTCAAATCCCACTCCTGTATCAGGTTGATGCAAATGGCCATGTGTTTGTCGATCGCTTCCGGGGTGCTGACTATGGCGAACAAGCGAGACTCTTACGTGACGTAGAGTTTCGGCGACGACAAGAGTAGGAACGACAGCGGCATATGAATGGAGACCATGACTCGTACGCGAAAACCAGAGAGTGAGGGAATTGCGAATATGCTGTCTGACATGAGCCAGGAAAAATGACACTCTGTCGTCAGGTTAACCACCTCCTTGCTCGGCCACCATTTAATGCTTCTCCAGCTTTCCCGCTTCATTTTTTGATTCAATGCTTGCAAAATTTCCTCTAATCTCTTTTGTTTACACTAAATAGCAGCGGTAACGATTAAGACGAACAGTCCATGCAACAGGAATTGTTTCCACCAGTATTGCTTCTAGAGAAGACTAAATTATGCAAACATAAGATATATACTTAGTTGAAGAAGCAGAAGAACATGCGAACGAAAAGGGTAACAAAGGGAAGAGATGTCATCACTCCCTTGATACGACGGATATTACGATGTCGCCACCAGGCCTATCTAATGGAGCCTCAAGGACACCCTCACGAATGTCACTCCCGGTGGTGGTATCTTCCTGCCCTTCCATTGGTTCGTGATGACCGCATTCTTCGCCTCCCTGCTGAGCTTCAAAGTCATCATCTTCGAAGATAGCCCACGTCATAGAAGAGCTCGTTTGACTCCCTCCATGTTGTGTTCCAAAACGTAACGAGCCCGATATTACGCTTCCCTGCCAGGAGTCGTCTGGCTGAGGATGGCCTGCTACTACGCGTCCAACGAGGAGTGTCGAGGCAACTCCCTATACAATGTCTGTTAGGTCTATCATCTGAGTACTGTTTGGATAGGAGAAGGATTGCGCACTCTTGTGATTGCTGCTAGGGCATCGAAATAGATCCTTGTCAAGTCGTCTAGAGCGATGATTAGAGACGGCGATCTGGTCGGCTAAATAAACGTGCATATCGTGTAACAGAGAGTAGAAGTGAGCATTTAGAAGTTGTAACATGAAGGTTCTATCGACATCGGTGAGGTCAGACGGAATATCTGAGTGGCCATCTAGGCGAAAGTAGATTAATGGGTGAGAGGTGACTTGTTGACTCGGTGAGGCAAATGGCGTACCGTCTCCGTCGTTAAACTTATACAGTATGCAGCAACAGTCCACCGAGATCTAAAATGATCACCATTTCAAGTTCAAAATCTATGGCGAGAAAAGAGGTAGGTCGCATTCTTTGCTTTTGATGTCCAACAGTAGTAAAAGGAACCCGTCTATGATCTCGCACGGGGAAGAAGACGATCTGATCCTCCCAGAAAGATCCTATCACAACACGTAACTGTGCAAATCACCTTCTCAAAATGAAGTTCGTATTGAGAAACGATCGGTATGAGAATAAAACCCGCAAACCCGCTTAAAGAGTTTGGGGATATTTGTAGTCCTCCAGGGTTTCAAAAGAGGCTGCGCACATGGACATTTACCAGGGAGGTACGCAAAGTTTCTCGGTTGTCGTTCTGCTTGCACCTCGCTAATTGATAGGCGTAACACAAAAATGTTCGCCTGATGACCTCGAGTGAAGCTTCGCCAAGTCATTTCAGGAGAAGTAACATCCAAAGTTCGAGTATCATCATTTGATTCTTCCTGTAACTGGGATCATATATACCTGGGCTGAGACAAGTGATACTTGGCCTAGACGATACAGATCTCATTAGCAACGCCATTTGCATAACGACACAGGACACCTTTTAGTCTGACGCGATCGGAACAACGCTCTCACAGTGCGCCGCCTGAGAATGTGCTTGATCTATTAGAGATGAGCGCCAGAAAATCAAACAGTTATGGACCGGGAAAGATTACAACGACAGTAATAGCTAAGGTCCAGTCGAAAACGGCAGCCATACTTGCTCGACGCAGAAGACGAGGTGTTAATACACATCTACAACGGGGTTTCCCTAGCTCAGCAGATGCCATCCATCCATCTTTGTTGACTGGGGCGCGATTATAATACATCATCGGACAACCTAGGTAGGCCTTAAAATCACTTGATTATGTGGACGGCCGGGCACCATGGCGTTGGCACAAGGTCTAAATCAGGAACTTCAATGTCTACAGCCCTGGCATGGAAATCCACGTACGTAGGCCCATCCACAGGCGAGAGAAAGAAACAGGGCATTCCGAGAAGCCTTAGGGAGTGGCTTGTTCAACATATCCAATGACGGTAGACCGCAACGAAGGTTCATCTTGAAACGAGAGGGAGAAGAAAGGGCAGAGGTGGACAGAAATCTTGCGGAGAAGTCACTTGCCATAGCATTGCCACGGTACTGAAGGTCTGATTTGACGGAAGAAAGTCACCAGTGAAAAAAGGGAAAGATTGGCAGCTGTTACCATGATCTTGTCGAAGTCAACGTGGGAATCAAACGGATTATCGAAAATCTGCTCCACCCTGAAATCCGTGTCGCCACTCATGCTCGAACTTGCTCGGTAGGCTTCTTTGAAGTATTTTGAGTTCGATCTTCGTTTCTTCGTCCGTCGCTATTGGAGTTCTCGTCAAGCTGAGAAGATAATGAGAGAATAGTTGTCTTGAAGTTTCTGTGCGTTAAATCACCTCATTTCAGATGAATCAGAGGCACCACCATCTATATGGGTAGCTGCTGAGTGATATGTTATTATCAGATGGATCGCGAAGTAAAGACGTTGATAGATCACCTCACCTGTCTATGACCAACGTTGCCTGGAGAATTCCGGGTACTGGGGCGTAGATACTGATTTATTCGTGTTGTTTGAGACACGACCGTCGAATGGCGCAAATACTCACCTGCATAATGTGCTAGTTGAATCAGAAAACTTCCTCTTCAATAGGGAGTGAACTGTGGTTGGTCGTCTCAGGAACCATGAAGCGAACGCATATACAAACTAAAATTTACTACCTCAGTCGGAAAAACGGAGAATTTGGCAACAAATGCACGTACGGGTCCCATGAAGGACGACAACGGCCATCGTGTTGGTTGCTGGTTGAGCCATATGCTCGCGTACTTGAAGAACCGGATCCCGGGCCGATACGGACCCTTCGTGAAACAAATTGGTTATTTAATCATTTGATGTTCCCACGGTAAGAATTTACGGTATTTCGATTTTTGCCGAGCTCGCACTTCACCACTACCACTATCACCACTGCCCATAAGCTTGCCTTTCGCGGCGTCCTGCTTTGCTGTTACTATGGAAGAAATTTACTCGCAGGGTGATACATTGGACTCGCCAGATGTCGATGATTCGAGCTTGTTGACCCCCACTTCGATTATGTCTGGGTCGAGTTCTCCTACCCTTGACGACGTACCCGATACTCCAGCGTCAGCACAGAAGAAGAAAAAGAAGAAAAAGTCAAAGAAGTCGGCTAAAGCCAAGTCAGAGGCGGCGGCGAAATTGGTAGACGAAGACCGTCCTCCTGTTCTCTGTATTAGCAGGAACAAGCATTGGAGATACATTAGCTCCTACCACGTCCGTCTCCTCTTTCCTACCGTATTTTCTCTCGAATTTACCGAGCAAAAAATAGGGACCTTGGCTGCAACTGCCTATCGAATTACTAGAATCCTTGTTGGTACTTAATCTCGACCCTGCGACGCTGTCGGCTGCAGAGCCAAGGATACCCTCCATCCCCCCCTCCCCAAACAACACCACCACGAACCGAATCCGGGACCGCAGCTTCCGGGACCTCTCGCCTCCCGACTCCCCACGCAGCCTGGCTCTCCCCCCGCCCATTCCCCCACCGAAGCCCGGCAAGGCTACTCCTCCGCCCATTGACCCAGGCGTCTTCCGGAGCGTCACCTCTATCCGGCGCCTCATCGACGAGGCAGCCGAGTTGTCCGTCCGAGCTTCGTCTGGGCTATCTGCAGCCGAATTGGGGTCCATGCGCGGGGGGCTCGGGGGAGGGAGCCCGGCGCAGACACTGGGGAACGTGGGCGGGAACGGGAGAAACGTCGCGATGTCGGCGATGCGTGTTCATAGGCTGAGGGCGCTGGCGGTGCAGAAGCTCGCGCAGGCGTACAAGGCAGACGAGATCGCGTCGAGTGTCATGGTCATGCAGGGTGGTAGTGTATTTGATGATGTAGCCGAGAGAGTGCTCAAAGTTGGTGCGTGCTAATCGTTCGGATATGTTCTAGCATTTAAAAATGTAATACATAGATCCCGACGACGCAGACGCGAAGTACGTCCATTTCTTTCATGAGAAGATCCCCTCTCGCCAACTGGCAGAGTCTACCACGACTCAAGTTCTCGACGAACTTATCCGGGCTCAGCCTCAACGACTGGAATATTACCGTACCCGTGGAATCGTTCGCTGTTTCCGCGATGAGTACCCCGAGGCGACCAAAGATTTCACCTACGCCCTCAAAGAGTCGCGAGCTGCGCGCAAGGCCAAGGTAGGCCACGCCGACCGAGGCGGGCCCTCTGAATCACGAACAAAGAGCACCAAGAAGAGGAAGAACGGGAGCAGTGGCAAGACGAATGGACAGGCCCCTCCTAGCGGCACGAGCACCATAGACTCGTCAGTCGAAGGGCCAGATGGAGAGCCACTCCTAATCCACCCGTCTGTTCTCCCCGATGCCCCGGATCCTATCGAGCCGCAGCTGCTGTTCCTGCGTGGAGCGGCATACCTCCAACAAGCTGTCTTCTTCATCGAAGGCGCCGTCCTCCAGCTCGAAGGGATCCGCAAGGCGCCGTCCATCGACGGCGCCGAACTGAGGCTGTGTTACCTGGAGAACGGAAAGTACGGTGGGGTGGAGATGGGCCATCCGGATGGTCCCCTTGGGAAGATGGGCGGGGCGAAGGCGAGGGCGTACAGAGATGCTCTTGGAGAGGGCAGGTTCAAGGACCAGCTCACGTCTTTGCTGAAGAAGAGTATCCGCGACCATGACAAGTTTCTCGCTCACTTTGACACCCTCGAGTCGCCTAATTCCTTCTTTGATAGCGGGGGAGACTTGGCAAAGCAAGTTAAGTATGCGTTCCTACTCTCAGAGTCTATCCGGCCCGGGAACCATTCGAACGGGTCCTCGCCACCCTTCCCATTATCTGACACGCCAGCAATGTTCACGACGTACCACCCCCTGCTCGTGGAGAGCCATTTCAGCGTGCTCATCTGCCAACTGATGCTCGCCGACTTCTCGGGGCTCTTGAAGCGGTTCATACGCACCGCCGCACTCGTCGACGGGCTTGAAGGGTACCCTGTATTCCTCCCCCCACGGTCGATGGCCCAAGCAGAGTTCATCGAGGTCCTGGAACGCCTCGCCGGGGGGTGGAAGAATGGTATTCAGCCTCATTCTCTCTCTAGGGGCCGTGCGAAGGGAAGATTGGCCATCGCTCCGCCCCCTTCACCTGTTCCCATCCCAGTGAGCACAGGGTCGTCCTCGACGGGGGCTGGGAGCTCTCGTGACGATAGCTCGTCGTCGGGTAGTGGGTCCCCGCCGCCGTGCCGCCAGGACGCAGACGAGGCGCTGGACTGTGCGAGGATCTTACTGGCGCCTGTGGTTAACCGCCAACGGGAGCGTGCGGAGAGGGCTGCTGCTGACAAGGCGGCGGGTGCGAAGAAGAAGCCGTTGCAGATTAATATCCCGCTTCATGGGCCGAGGGTCGAGGTTATTTTGGCGTGGTTGGGAGCCGTTCATTTACCTGAGCTGGATTGAAGTGGTATTTATTGGGATTTGACTGCTTAATATTCTATATTGATATCTATGTATTGATCTTTACTATAATGAATATCTTGAGTGATCACAGAACCACTCACTGAGCATCCAGTTTTTTCAAAGTGGGCTATATTGTACCAGATATGTTTTAATCCTTTTGAGCAAATGTTCACATTTTAACTTTGCTTCAAATAAATTACAGAATGATAAAGCATATATATCAATGGAGAAACAGAAGGAAGGAAGGAAGGCAGAGAAGAGGATTTAAGTGAGAGATAAGAAAAGGATAAACACCCAATTTAGAGAGATAACCAATAGTATCACTAAACTCTTGGTACACTAGTTATTGTATTAGGATCATCATCTGGTTCATTTTTTTGACTCTCCATAATGTCCTTACATATGACACTCTTATTAACAGACTCTTCCTTGGATCCTGTTGAAATGTGATGGCAATATCCATTATCCTGCTCCTGTGCTTCCAGATCATCATCCAGGATAGCACTTGCCATGGAATCTTGCTGAAAGCTTGTTTGAGTCTGTCCTCTAGGTCCTCTAGGTCCAGCCCCAAAATGAAGTGAGGATGCAATGCTTCCCTTCCAGGAATCATCTGGGCGAGCATGACCAGCAGCAACACGTCCAATGAGAAGAGTTGGAGCAACACCCTATAATTATTATCTATGTAAGATATGAAAATACAGAAAGAATATAACCAAACCTTTGCAATTGCTGACAATGCATCAAAATAATGCAACAATACAGAGTCACGAGCAGTGAATGCCACATATAAGATCAAAGATACTGAGTAAATGGCTGAGGACTCAATGAGAACCTCCATAACATGATAGTAAGCTCTGAGTTCTCCCCCAACTCCAGCTCCAGCTCTTACAACAGTGACAATGTGGAAAATAATAAGCAATGTGCACAGTAATGTTGAAGCAAGAGCAAAAGATGAATAGAGGGACAAAAAGCCTACTGGATAGTTGCTAGGATTGGTCACTTGTTGATAGGTAGCAATGCATTTGCATACTATATCAAATAAGTAAATTGGTAACTTGAATATATAAATCTATTTGCATAATCTCACCAATTCCTGAAATGAGAAGAAGAATGGGAAGTAGAACAATCACCAATTGCTGACCCCAGACTATCCAACATCTCCAAATCTATCAATTTTATAAGTAAGTTATACTGAAAATAAATCATACTCACTATGAGAGAGTCTGAAAGCAAAGTACAAATGGGATCTGTAACATCCAAACCCAGGACTGTATAATCCATGGTGACAAAGATAACCAGAAATTTGGTCCAGAGATTCTGCCCATTTTTGACCAGGAAAGAGTATATGAATACCCAATTAAAGGCAGACACTATGGTGGCACCAATATAGATGAGAGTTAGGATAACAGCCATAGCCCATCCAACAGGCCGAGATTTGTTTGTAACTGGCATAATTCAATTATCAGTGTGAATGATACAGTAGATACATATCTCTTACAGATAGTCCACAGTGTAATTGCAAGAATTCCCGTGTATATGCCTGGCATAGGCCACATAGCTATAAATATCCCAAGTCCAGACAGATATACTGCGTACATACCATGCAAATAAAAATAAAGCATGGTTGCATTTACTGTGGCATCAATATCCACAACTAGATCTTCATAGGTAAGGCCTGGAACAATGTCGGTTGAATTGGCCATTGATAAAAGTCAGAGTGGTGGGAGATGAATGAGTCTCATGCCATGGACCTACTCTCTTTATGTACCCCGGGCCCGGACCACCATGGCCACTCAAAGCTTCGACGAGAATCGCATGATCAATCTATCTGGTAACAAAAATTATAATATGCGACAAGTTTCACAGCCGGTTTGGTATACAGCGGTCAGACAAAACTCCCAAATGAAGGTAAAGTATGCCTAGCCCTTTGATGGATGCAACACGGCTGCAGAGATGCAATACCGATACGTCCACAGAACCTAAGAATTACGATAGAGTCCCCAATACATCATCTAGGCGGTGTCGGAAAATGTACATGGTGCTAAATTTACGGGGGAACATCGTATGGTGTTGCTGCGGGACATCAGCATATCGTGATGAACTCCACTTCCGTATCACGGTAGAGTATCGTTGGCCAATGAGCAATTCGACGCTGCATGAATCAGAGGGGAAGAATAAATGCTATGACTTATACTATCTGTTTGCTGTGTGGAGCTACGTAAGATGAGCCCAAAACACGAAAGGAGAGGGCGTACCGCGTATGATGATTACCCTGGAAATCTGAAAATGTGCTGAAGTGCACTTGTGGAGCAGCTACGTAAAACATGGGTATGAACCCAGCACACGAAAGAACAGGACGTACGATGGTTTCTCCTGGTTATCCCAACGGGTTTTAGATATGTGCACCATCCCACCGTACTCCCTGCGAAGCGGCCATGAAACTCGCGGCCATAGATATTCGCCTGATGGTCGATCTAGTAGCCCTAAAAGCGTATGTCGAATCGTCTTACTTTCAGAGGAGACAAACTCTTCCTAGTAGCGGAAGACGAACAATAAGGTCCACTAAGAGAAATTTGCAAGGGCGCGACGACGTGAAGGAGAGAACGTGACCGGCTTGCTCTCGATCGAAGCACAGCCACTGTTCCGCCTCGCACCCGGAGTCGAGCTTCTGGACTTTATCTTCAGCAATAAACGCATCCATTTCGTCGAGACAAACACTATCTTACGGAAAATGAAGATCCTGGTAGCTGGACGGCTGAGCTACACAACGAAGCTTTGTGGCAGCGTTCATATATGCTAAAATCCGGTCTGTCACGAATTCGCCGGCGTCGCTGCGAGCGAATGAAAAGGTACGTTCTAGTTGGGTTTAAGGCGGATAGCAGCTCTAACCACGACCACACAGTGACCCGTATTCTTCTGATACTTGTACGATATCGACACGATGAACGTACAAGGCTTTATGGGGTGTTATTGCGCGATACCTTGCTTACGGGTCGGTCAATGAATGGGACGGCGAGTGGACGAACACAGGTCCAAAGGTACGTTCTCTGCCCAAGCTATCCAAAGTGATATTGACGCTCAATATAGCGGTGGTCGTCGCGACACGTAGCTTGGCGTCAGAGCACATCAAACTCAATAGACTTCCCTTCCCTCGGTCAGCGATGCGCACAGGGCAGCATAGACCACGTATGGCAGCTTGAGTAGGTGATAAATTTGGGGCTCCAGTGCGTGCTATCCCTATTGTCCAATCACAGCTAACCGTTTTGCTTTTTTCAGACCCATGCGATGGAACCGAGGGATCACGGTGCCATTATCTGCAGCGGAAAAGTTATTACGCCATCTTCTTCACGACCCGGGTACAGATTTTTCTCAGCAGCCTGGCGCTACCAAGCATTACACTCTACATGACGGTCGACCTGTGCATAATGTGTGGGTCTGCCCTGTGGCATTAATTGGGGATCAAGGGAGCCTTCTATGGGCCAGCAAACGACAGATTTAGAGGATGCGAGAGTGTCCGGGTCCGAACGAGTACGTTGTCATATGTATCGCCCCCAGCTCGGCTCATGTTTCTCATAGGACCTATCATCCGACGTACAAGGGTCTTGGCAGATATCCGCAGAGGCTTCGTCGTTGGTTCTATGTAACAGAGAACACAAATAGTGCATGACCGCATTATCCTCGGTTTTCTTTCCCTTCACTCATCATGAAACTCTTCCAGTGGCAGTTACAACAACCAGACAAAGAATCGCTCCCCAAACGAGTGAACGTGATTCGCTTTACTCCACATTGCGGTCCGGGGTCCCATTAAATCTCAAGCTGAAATCTAACCTCCAGAATATCTTTGGACCGAGGTCAACGTCGATAGTTCCATTGCTCGGACGCGTTCATCGCTCATCTCTTACACTACCTTTCGACGAGACGAGCCTCGCGTAAGCCATGTTCGACCCCCCTGCGACGACTACTCTCCTAGCAGGTCCTTTTTATAATGCCGTATTCATCTGCTCCACCGACGATGCCATTATCGCCAAGCTGCATTTTTTCTGCTGCGAGTGTCCTTGACTCACCGGGCGCTTTGTATGAGAACCATATGTTCTCTTCCGCCTCATTGTACGACGAATCCAGCTGCAGTCTTGTCTCCAAGTCTTGCCTCTCATATCAAGTTCCCAGGGTTTACGGAGCATCAAGTCAGTGGTTAAATCTCACCCATTGCTGCGGGAGACTTGTCCCAACCAGCCTCCAGTCCCAATCTTACCGCTCTCTCCAGGTGCCACTCGCCTTTCTGTATCTGCTCGCTCGTGCAAAAATTCGCCTGATTTGCAACGGGTGATTGCCATTCATTCCTCCATCGTACCCTACTCCGGTTAAGTTGCATAGCGGCGACTCTTCGGACCATCGTTCCCTTCCTACCCGTTCGCCCTTTTCCGGTCAGATCCCCGACGTTCGACATCCTCTTAGGCACTTAACTTTTACTTATACACCTCTTCAGAGACGCTTGATGCCTCCTTTAGTCGAGGCTCTCAGATATTCGAGCGTTGGATCTCCAACCTCGGAACGCTGTTGTGAGAGACGGCGTATGATGTTGAAGGTCCACAGGATGGTATCAACCTGTAAGGCGCTGGACCAGATAACGAGAGGTTTATTTATGGCGAGGGTGATCGGGCGGTGGCAAATTGAGTTGTAGAAACTCTTAGCATCACCTTTTTCTCCGATTCGTGCCGTCTTTACCTAGGCCTCTTTGCCCTACTATTCTCAGCAACTTTCAGTCCGTGCATCACGGTAGATATCACTTATGAACACAGACCTAGTACCCCTATTTTTGCTAGTTTCGGAAGGAATCAATTAAAGTTACTCTATCTCTCACGCTGACTAACATCTAACGAGCAGTAGTGCATATCATAAGCGCATGTAATTCATAGATATCATAACACCGACTCTACTAAAATACACATAATCCTACATACAACGCAAAGTGGACATAAACGAAGGCATGCGTAAAAAGGAAAGGCAATGTAGATTACAATCCAGTCCAGGCTTATAGATATAATTAATTTGATGTGCGTTGAGGGTATTGGTATATATATAAATTAATGGGAGACGAGAACCTGTGCGTAGGAAGGCGCCTTGGACACCGGCTCGGCATCGATATGCTCCCAGGGCTCATCAGCGGCAAGGTCGGGAGCAAAGTCATCAAGGACGATAACGGAACGGATATGGGGTATGACTTCGAAATCCGGCTCTGCCAAAGGCGAGATAAGCACACAGCGCACATCCACAGCGGAGCGATAGCTAGTACGCACCCTTCTTCCTATCCTGCTTCTGAACGAGGAGATCCAACAGCTTCACCTCCGGCTTCTTGGGCGAGGGCGGTGCGGCCTCATCCCGATGCGCACGCTCGACGAGGACGCCGTCCAGCGGGTCGATGTCGTCTGCCCTGAGTCTCCTGCACTTCTCTGACGCGATGCCCCTGTCGAGCTTGAAGAGAGGCGAGCCGGAGCGCTTCTTCTGCCTCATCTTCGCGACGTCCGCAGCCTTCTTGACACGCTGGCGGTTGTGCTCATATGCCCGCTGGTCCTTGATGGTCGGCAAGGAGGGGAACGAGGAGGAGAGGACTGGGGTGGCGTCCTTGACGGCGACGGGGGAGTCTGAGATGGTCTTGGAGATAGACATAACTGACATAACGAAGCAGTGAAGATTCGTAGTGGTGGTGGTGGTGGTGGTGGTGGTGGTTGTAGTTAGAGAGTGAGTGGGGGAGGGAAACAAAGAGTACCCTGGCGATGATAAGATAAGCAGGTAGGGCCTTTTGTAGTGATGGCGTCAGTGCTCCTGATGTCAACGAATTCGGAGTACCGCCCCAGAGTACCGTCTCCGATTCCGAGCGCTTGTTTCACGCAGCAGCCACGTTGGCCTGTGATCCACGTTCGAATGGTCCAGTAGCACGTTTCAACTCTTGTAACGAGGGTCAAATGACGCCTAAATGACGTACAAGGGAGACATAAGCAAAAAGTCTATCATTACAACGAAATGAAAGACTCTCACATTCATAGATAGACTGTCCGAGAACACTGGATTGCGGGCATACGGCGCTTGCTACACCCAATTAGAGAACCTGCTGCTATCAGGCCAAAGTCGGAGAATGTAGGAAAGCGGAAAAAGCTCGTCCTTTCGAGCCGCGATAAGGCTAGGTTGCTGAGAAAAAGGTGCGGCCCGCGTACAAGTCGGCGCAGGAGGTTTTCCGTTGCAGCTGACGAGTTCACGGTTCCATTGCATGGTCTAGGGAAATCCTAACGATTAGCTGTGATTGGGCGATAGGGATAGCACGCACTGGATTCCCATAAGTATCGCCGACTCAAGCTGCCGTGACATCGCCCTGAGCGCGTGTCCAGGAAAAGAGGGAAGAGGTGCTTATTCGGGTCGATGTGCTCTGACGCCGAGCTACCAGAAAGGCACCGTGACTGCGCCTATGAGCGTCATGAGCAGCTCGAGACACAGAGAACGTACCTTTCGACCTGTATTCATCCACTCGCTGTCGCAATAAACCCGACCGCAGGCGTCCTGTCGGGCTAATAACACTCCATAAAGCCATCTGCGTTCATCGTGTCGCTATCGGATAGGTCGAAAAAGGAGAATACGGGTCACTGAGTGGTCGTGGTTAGAGCTGCTATGCGCCTCAAAGCCAGCTAGAACGTACCTTTTCATTCGCTCGCCGTATTCCTCATCATGCTGACCAGCCGTACTGAATTTGGTGTCGTACGATTCAGAGTCGCCTCATGAAGCCATAGCCTTGCACTGGTATCAAGTTGATATCTGATAGTTTCTGCTGGACGGCCGAGTTTGGGATAGACTAGCGGTCCCGGTCATGGTTGGAGAGCAAGCGGTTACGATCAAAGTTTTCTTCCTGTCTCCATCACCATCACCATCGGCGCTCTCGTCTCTCATTCGAACGAACCCTTCTCCCTCTTGCACTATGCTCTTATCCCTCGACTCACACCGCCTTGAAATATGGACTCCTGCTGCTCGCATGGGACTGTGTGCTAGAGCGGGTGAATGAGGTCCGTGCTGATTCTCGAGATAGATCCGCTAGCTGAACGAACTGCCTAAAGAACGCCGAGAAGATTGCACCACTCCTCTGCAAGTAGAGAACGTTCGACGTACGGCCGTTAGCCCCATGCCCTCAGCACTGGCCGTTGCTCGTTTCCGAACATCCTGCCGTCGACGAGGAAAGGACCAGATGGGGAAGGGGAACGTGGAGTGATTGCATATAAAAGGCGGCGCGAGGTGAGTACAGGAAATGATCGATTTGGCTTTTACCGAAATCTCGTGCAGGGACCGTTACATGGGTGCGTAGCCACGACAATCCTTGCCCGGACAGTTTTCCCCAGTACGCGACTTCGATGCGCGTATTGTGGCTGGAGGAAATGGCGATCACTTGGCTTTGTTTGCATAACCTTTCGGCGTCGGCAGCCATATCAGTAGTCCTGGTTCTGGTCTCTGGAGTCTTGTCGCTGGGATCCTGGAACGATTCCACCACTCCCACCAACTTCCCAGATGGTTCTCCTACATCGCGCCAACCAGCCACCTCATATCGCTAGAGAGCAATGTCTTTCTTCAGCTCTCGCCCGACCTCTTCTTTGACCCCAGATCACCCGCCCATCCTCAAGATGGTCCCGACAGCGATATTCACTGATCATATAGAAGCGCTGGAGGTCTGCCATTATTCCCGACAGACGAACCATCCCCATCATCTACGTCTCTTTCAAGTCGACGGTCTCGATTCGTCCTTCCTTAAATCTTAATCTTGACTCCGAGGATTACGAGGCTACGTGCCATTGAATGATTTCCCTGTCCATTCGTCAAGACGTTTCGCGTGCTCAGTCGGGCCTCAACAGCTTAGTGTGTCGAAAATCGTTTGGCTAGCATGAGAACGGTTTTGACAACCTCGTGTTGTACTCGGTCCCTCGGTGGGAGGAGACGAGTCGATGTCGTGACATCCGTTGCTCCAACGACGATTTGCTTGACGGACCCGGCCGTTCCCTCGTGCCAATATCCCCACCGCTACCAATATTCACCTGACATCCTTTCTCGTTCTTTTCGTGTTCGCCTACTTTCGAGAAAAGTTTGCGAATGGCCAGCTGATTTAATTGTATCATGTTACTTTATCATGCAAGTAATATATTAATGGGTGGTACTCCAGTCTTTGATGAAGTGTGGGAACGGCTGCAATACGTCGAGTAAGGCGGACGGACCACTCGTATCGTTGGATTTCCCCCTTCAAAGTTAGACCACCAAATCGACATCGCCCAGTCCCTTCCGAGTCTCCTCAAAATCCAGTTATGAGCGATGCGGCGCTATGTAGAGGAACTTGCACGCCCACAGACCGAAGCACATGAAGTGATTCTTCCTAGAGCCCACATGTCCGCTCTATTATTGGGTCTTATCACGATCAAGGACAAAAGCAAGTCCTTCTTCTATGATAGATGCGACTTCTTAAGGACTCAGAAGTGAACCCACGGCAACACCTTCCTGATGATCTCAACCATCTCACAAGCCTTTCTTCTATTCAGTGCCCTAATGTCATATTATCTCTATGTCTCGCTTCGCCGCCGACGTCTACCTTTCCCTCCTGGACCCAAAGGACTCTCACTCATAGGGACCCTCCGGCGCGCTGTCGACCGCACATGGCTAACCTACGCCCAGTTGGCCGCCACATACGACGACGTCGTCTATCTGGACATACCCGGAAACCCGACAATCATCATCAACTCTACCCAAGCAGCGGGCGATCTTTTCGAAAAACGGTCCAGGAATTATTCCGATAGACCAGGTAGGCCTTGTAGACGATTGCTTCAGTGATTGTGAGCGCTCAATTACGGAGATTTCACCATGTTGAAGCTTACTGGATGGGGGAACAACTTTGCCTTTATGAGGTATTCTAACCGGTGGAGGTCTGAAGTGCGACTATGGACTTTACTGTTTGCGTTCTGATTCCTCTGTCCGTCTCGTAGGACACATCGCCGAATGTTTCACCAGTACTTCCAGTCGTGTGCAGTTCCGGCTTACTACCCCGTGCAGATGAAAGCGACGTTGGTATTGCTACAACAACTACTTAAATCACCCGATGAATTTGTTCACCATATCCGCCAGTAAGCCCAAGTGTATCCCTTGTCTGAGCTTCATCTAACCTTCTACTAGCTACGCCGGTTCAATCATCATGAAAACCGTCTACGGATACGACGTAGACCCCAGCGGTGACCACTTTGTAGAATTAGCGGATCAAGCTCTGGAAGGCATTCGCATCGTTGGGAACGTGGGGTCCGTCCTTGTTGACTACATCCCTGCGTTAAAATACTTTCCGCGTGAGTTTCGCCTTTGTGTTAAATCGGTGGCTCTTCGATTTGAGAGTGTTCGTTCTGAAGGATGGATGCCTGGAGGGAAGTTCGTTAGCATTGCGCGAGCGTGGAGAAAGGATGTGGAGGATATGATACAAGAACCGTTTGAATACACGACAGAGTCGTTGGTACGTCTTCAGTTGCATTGGTATCGGTCGCAAATTCAAGGCTCTCGTGCAAGGCGAACGGCTTTGCGTCTTCTTCACTCGTCTCCGAAAATCTAACAAAGGTCGGGGGATCAGAGAACAGAGACCCTGAGACGCACCTTGACGTTGTGAGGTATACGGCTGCAGTCGCATTTTCTGGTGCGTATTTCTCGGCGCTCCGAGTCGTTGGACATCCCTTTTTATGCCTTGATCAGCGGGGGCTGATTCTGTAAGTTTCACCCATACGCATCGTTCAGAGTCTCTTATTAGAACAAAGACAGTATCGGTGATCCTTTCCGCGATATTAGCTTTTCTTCTTTACCCAGAAGTACAAGCTAAAGCTCAAGCCGAGGTGGGCGCTGTCGTTGGGCATGGCATCCGCCTGCCGAATTTCGACGACCGCCCTCAGCTGCCCTACATTGATGCTATTGTGTCGGAAGCACTACGATGGAACCCTGTTGCACCGCTGGGTACGTCCTTTCAGGTCTACGAGTGGGTTGATTACATATTTGGATTTTAGGCATTGCTCATCGTAGCATGAAAGAGGATGTTTACAGAGGATATTACATTCCTGAAAGTACGTTCCGAGTTCAGTTATCTTGCTACTACTTAGTATACTTATAAGTTATTCTTTCTGTAGGTGCGACTGTCATTGGCAACAGTTGGTCAGTCACCAATGATCTTAGGCAAGCTGCCGGTCTGATGTACAATTATAGGGTCATGCTTCACAATGGAAAGGATTATCCAAATCCTCTAGTGTTCGATCCCGACCGATTTATTCCTCAAGATGGGAAAGAAGTTCAACCAAAACCCACTGCTGCGTTTGGTTTTGGAAGACGGTACATGTCTTGTCATTATTTTAATCGCGGCCGGCACTCTTGATGATATTCTTCCAGTATCTGTCCGGGCCGATATCTTGCATTGGACACTGTCTGGATTGCCATCGCCTCTATGGCGTCAACGTCGTCGTTTTCCAAGGCGGTGGATTCTGAAGGCCGGGTCATCGAACCAAGTGAGAGCTATACGAGCGGTTTTGTGTGGTAAGTTTTTTGTCCAGTGCTGGGTGTACTTTGGCGTGTTTTGATTTGAGTATAGCATGCCGGTTCCCTTCAAGTGCACGATCAAGGCGCGTTCAGCCGCAGCACAAGTGTTGTTAGACTAGGACGGGCGCGTACTTGTCCATTTTGTATGTCTGTCTCGAAAACGAGTTCCGAACTCTAGTAAGTCTAAGATATATAGGTTAATAAATTGAACAGAGAAACAAGCAACTGAAGGTAAGATATAGACAATGAATAATATGAGGTCGGTGAAAAATTGAAAATAGCATGGCGGCAAGTTCTGAGCCCACCGCTTGCTGTCCGTACAACAGCGATAATGCGGTAGATAAAGGAACACTGTGCAACATAAGGTTGTGGCAAGGATGAAGACTGAATAAAGCGCGAAACCGAGAGGATGAGCAATGACTGCAGTCGTAGATTTTGGCGTTTGCCGTTGGATACTCGGACCGTTTAGGCCGTATGTTGAGGTTCTTGACAACTTCCAAGTGGAAATTCTGGCCCGGGCGTACTCGGAGAATTAGTGACATGACCGACACAGGAGAGCAAAATTTCCCAGACCAAGAACTTGCACTTTATCGCCATGCCTGTGTCCCCACGAAAAACGCGTAGCGCAACCAGTGCACTCCGTAATCGGACCACGTCAGCTCCAGCAGCGCGTCCAGCGAAGAAAGGACGCGTCGCCTTGACGTCAAATGCTAAAACAGACATCCCACCAGTTCAGCGGCTTCACAAACCTCCTTACCGACGCGTTGACTACAGCAAAGGCTCTCGAAGTGACACCGGACAATCGTGCAGCTCTTCAAAATGTCCGCGAAATAGCCGTTTCCCTTCTGGATATCCTTCCGGCGGGGAGAGGAGTTCGAGACCTCCAATATGATTTACACGATATTTCTTTGACGTCGTTGTCAAGAGAACTTGCTAAAGTTGAGAGATATGACCCAGACAATGAGCATGACGAGCAAGGCCCGTTGGTGGAGAGGATCATGGAGGAGGTTGTCGAATGGCTTCCAGACATCTGGCTTGCAATGACTGAAGAAAACTCAGACATAGACCTCATCCGCAGGTGTATGATCATTTGTTCATCAGCTGCGGACAACCTGTTTGTCAAATGTCTATTTCTCATGCACTGTGACATACTGACGATACCGATCCTATATCAGGAGTGGGGAATTTGACTGCTCAAAGAGGCTGGTCATCACAAACTCAGAGAACACCACGGTGTATAATCATGAAGCTTGCTACGTTCTCGATTATATGGCTTGGATGTGGAGAGAATTCCTTGTATTTTCGGATATACGAGGTTCCCCACTGGCAGTCTCAGCTGGTGAGATCATAAAGGACGATGACCTCTACGAACAAGTCTTCAACCTGTTTCGTCGAGATACCAGTGGTATGTCTTTTTGTATCGTAGACCCTACTGCGTCTTCGTTTGACTGACGATGATGCAGACGCGAAAAACAAGGAAGGATACGCTTTTCGGGATGATCACTGGACGCAAGAAATGAAGAACGTTGCCAGCCGTCTCTATGCTGAACGTTATAATCATCGAATTGCTGAATTCATCATGTACCCATCCTTCCGCCAGTACACCTCTTTAGTGTCAAAGTACCCTGACATCAGGCCCTCTATTTTGTCCTTGATGAGGGAACGAGTCTTTTCGGATAAGCCTTTCATCCGGTGCTCTGACGCGGCGGAAATCTTCGCTGCAGCATCCCAAACCGAAGACATCGTCCGTCTCCTGGATCGCTTGACCGAGAAGGATTCCACCCTCCACACCCAGGCGATCCTCATCATCATCAAATACCTTTCCAAGCTATCAGACAAGAAACACCGCACTCGTGCTCTCCAAGTCGTCGAAGATGGGCTCAAGATGTCGAAACGGGATGCATTGGGTGCCGTGAACGATTTGTTTCCGGGACTCGCTGATGCCCAACTCTGGCTTCGCCGCCTTCGAGACGCCGGAGACTTTCCCTTTGATGACAATATTCTCCATGATGAATACCATGAGAGGGATGAAAACCTTCGCAGTTTTGCTGAACGTGCAGTCACCGGGGGTCCTTTGACTGACCCGAACTGGGCACCTCCAGTAAAAAAGCCGGAGACTCAGAGCGAGGCGGATAGCTGTTGTCTTGAAGAGGAGCCGGAACGTGACTTGGCGCAGTCCATCCGCGACTGGACTCTGGTTTTAGGGGAATGGCCCGATGAGAAGGCAGCCGCGAAGGTGTGGAGTAGGATCAAGTTTGATGGTTCCGAGTTGATGTTTTCTGCTGTGGAGGGTGCAGAAGAAGCCTTGTTGTATCACCTCGAGCATGCAGATCTGGTGCAGCGGGAGAAGTGGGACAAGGCTAATCCACGTCCGCCGCCCCCACCGCAGCCAAGAGTCAAACCGCAATGCCGACCGCGTTTCGCGCGTTTTCCACCACCGTGGGTCTTTTTTCTGAAGAGTACAGGTTCGATGGACTGATATTGTAAATTTACGCAGCCATTTTAGATACTATGACTATAACAAGTCTCCAAGTTGCGTGTATGGTTATGTCACGGATGGCCTGCAAGCATTGATTAAGACGTTCTCTTGTCAAGACCATCGTAGTTTGTGCAAATAGATTTGCATGCAGTATTTTGATTTCTTCCTTTGGTACGCAAGACATAGCCAAGTAGTAGATCTAGTACTGTAGCTAAAAGTTGTGTAGACTTCAGGTTTGAATCTTTCAATAAAGCAGTACTTAGCTAAGGTCAGTGCGTGAGCAGGGTCTCATCTTGCCAGTAGCCATACCATCGACGATTGTTTTGTGAAGTTTAGACTTGAATAGCAAGGAAAGAAGCGCAATCGCTCAGCCAGCGCCCTTGCTGAGATATAGACTAGGTATCCAATAGGAACCTTTTTCAAAGATTAATCCGTCCTGACTGGAACGTAGGCCCGTGGGAGTATGATACTCAATTCAGCATCCGACCTTGACGCGTGACGTCATCTCAATCGTTCCTCTCAAACACTATCATGTTCTACCAATACCAATACCAATACCACCATACGACAGAGAACGCATATCCTTTGGCATCGGACGCCACGACTGTGAAAGATATTTGAGAATACGAAAAGATGAAGCCAGAGCTGCAGACGACCAAGAAGGAAATTTTGAGAGCGTTTAGAACAAGGCATTAGAGTGGGGTCGCGGTGTTGGAGAAAGAGACGACAGGCCTGGAGATTGGAGTCGAGGAATTTGTTGAAGAAGACATCGAAGTCCCGAAAAGTACGACTTGGACGTCTGAGGCTACGTGCTACGCCCTTACGCGACAAAAGCCCATAACCAGAGAACGGCCGCTGTACAATGACCAAAAGAGAGACTGGAAATGTTGTTAGGGTGCGTCGCTTGCTGCTCTCTGAGCTCTGATTTTGTATATCTAAGCGCCCACTTTATACTCTAGACCTCAGAATCATCCATGCCGGAGCCATCTCTTTCGCATACAAGACAACTTCTGATTCCCGGTTGCCCTGCTCATCCTTCCGAAAAATGCATCTCGAAATGCTGGTCCCAGCCTCATATATGCGCCAGATCCGCCTGTTCACTGATATTCTCTCATCAATGACCCCGTCATCTGCCTATTAAGGTCGGCCGGCTCTCGATTCGTTGTTCCCAATCTCGACCCTTGACAAGTCTGAGATTACGACTCTCTCGCTAATTTCCCCGTCCTTTCTCCGAGTCTCGTCAAGCCAAGAGGTTTTACTGCCTCAAGTCAGTCTTAATGGCTTACTTCAGCCTGAAATATTCGACGTCGGTTGGCTAGCCGTATCAGACAACAATCCTTACGACCTAGCCATTTCTGATTGAGACCTCGTGTTAGCACCAGCACCATCGCCACCACCCCTTTGCATTCACCTGACGTCTATTTTCTCTGTCCGGGCTGTTCGCCAATACATTCGAGGTTTACGAATGTCCAGCTGATTCCATTGTATCCCTGTCACTTTATCCGACGTTACTATAATAGTGGTGCAACGGTACTACAGTCTTTCATGCGCGGGAGCGGCTGCAGTGTCTCTGGATGTTTGGAGAGACAAGTTGTATGACTCTTCCTCCATAGCCAGTTCACAAACCGACATTTACCAGCATTGCAGTCTCTTCCTGGTCTACCCTATAACTTGGATCCAAGGCGCTGCGGTGCTATCTGGAGAAACCAGCGTATCCATTGAACCGAACAACACAGACTAGCGCACCATATGCACATGTTTGCCGTCAGGTATTATTGGCTCTTATTCAAACGTAAATAGTGAGCTAAGACATGACCTTCTTAACTGATAGGCGGGATCTATCAAGGACTTGAAGGCGAGGACAAATCACCCACAGCCACTTCAAGGTCCCCAATGGCTTCAACTTTCCTGTTCGCAATTCTTTTATTTGCTGCCTTCGTGTTCTATCGTCTGTTCCTCTCAATTCTCCATCGGCATCTGCCTCTTCCTCCTGGGCCGAATCGACTCCCGCTCATAGGGAACCTCTGGAATGTGCCTCGGGGTGTAGACCACCCATGGCGAACCTATACTAAATGGGCTACCACGTATGGCGACATTTTTTATCTAGACATACCCGGAAACCTGACAGTTGTAATCAACTCTGCACAAGCAGCAGAGGATCTCTTCGAGAAACGTTCCGGGAATTATTCCGACAGGCCAGGCAAGTAAATGGACATCACTCTAGCGTCTCAGAGTTAGTAATGTCATGCAGATTTCACCATGCTGAAACTAGCGGGCTGGGATATTAACTTGGCTTTCATGAGATATTCTAACCGGTGGAGGTCAGTGCAATATGTTTGCTGTTCGTGACATGATTCTTCTTCCTTCTCTTCACAGAATGCATCGCCGGATGTTTCACCAGTACTTTCAGCCTCGTGCAGTTCTGGAGTATTATCCTGTGCAGCTGAAAGCGACATCGGTCTTGCTAAAACAGCTGCTTAAATCTCCCGACGAGCTTACTCACCACATCCACCAGTAAGCCGAACGTATCTCTGTCGCTTGGTCTTTAGAAAGTAACAGTTTTCTAGCTACACGGGCTCAATCATCATGAAGACCGTTTACGGGTATGATGTAGACCCAAACGGCGATCGATTCGTGGAGTTGGTGGATCAAACTCATGAAAGTGTTCATGTGGGTGCGAACGTAGGATCCTTTCTCGTCGATTACTTCCCCAGTTTAAAATACCTTCCGCGTGAGTTTTGCCTTGTTTAGTTATCAGGCTCGTATTGAAGGTGTCATTCAGGATGGATGCCTGGTACAAGGTTCCTGAGTCTTGCGCGTGCCTGGAGCAAAATCGTCGAGGAGATGGCAGAAGAGCCGTTCAAGTATACAACTGAGTTAGTGGTATGTACTTGTTTACTGATAGATTCTGATCGCGATTCGCATTGACTCTTACTCAAGGCGAAGGGCGCTGCACCGCCTTCATTAGTCTCGGAAAATCTAACAAAGACCGGGGCGTCAGAGAATGTGGCACATCTTAAAATTATCAGGGATACTGCGGCGGTTGCTTTCTCTGGTAGGTGGTTTTTAGCGCTCGTTGAAGATATGTATGATCTTATTCTTTGATCAGCTGGAGCTGACACTATGTTTTCACCGCGTGCGTCATTGAAGATCTCTAACTATGTTGTACAAAGACTGTCTCTGCCCTCCTTTCCGCCATACTTGCTTTTATTCTTTACCCTGAAGTACAAGCCAGAGCCCAAGCCGAGGTGGACGCTGTAATCGGGCACGGCATCCGCCTGCCTGATTTTGATGATCGTCCACAGATGCCCTATATTAATGCCGTCGTATTGGAAATACTAAGGTGGAACCCTGTTGTACCATTGGGTATGTACTTTTGGATCTACGAGTGTGCTTGAGTTCATAAATTTTGACTTAGCTGTTGCTCATCGTAGCACGAAGGAGGACGTTTACAAAGGATATCACATTCCTGCGGGTATGTTACGAGTACGGTTGTCTTGTCAGTCTATTCTTATCCACTCTCTATAGGTACCACCGTCATTGGCAACGCTTGGTGAGTTCAAGAGTCGATATGTGATATCAAAACCTCCTTTTGACAGGCGATGCAGGGCCATGCTTCACGACGAAAAATACTATCCGAACCCTCTAGAATTTGATCCCGATCGGTTCATTCCCAAAGACGGGAAAGAATCTCAACCTGAACCCACATGCGCATTCGGGTTTGGAAGACGGTACGTGCGGTGGGGTATGTATACATCCAACACTTCGATGATCTTCTTCCAGTGCCTGTCCCGGCCGTCATCTCGCGCTAAATTCGGCTTGGATCGCCATCGCGTCTATGGCGTCGACTTTGTCGTTTTCAAAGGCGGTGGATTCTGAAGGTCGCGTCATTGAACCCAGTAGTGCGTACACGGGTGAATTTGTGAGGTAGGCTTTCCATGCTAGATGTCCTATGGCATGTTTTGATTTGGGTCCTGTAGCTTTCCCCTGCCTTTTGAATGCAGAATCAAGGCACGTTCGGCTGCAGCACAAGCATTGTTAGATTAAGACGGGTTGCGCCAATTTGGGTCAGAAGTCTGCTGTACCTCCCTGGCTATCAAGTCGTCGACACGTGTGCAAATCGGGAATACTTGTATCCCCGACTTTGTGAAGGGTTTTCATAGGCCCGACATGAACAAAAATAACCTCGCTATCAGCCTTGTACCCCTTATTTACACCTTTATATTCACTTGACGCTTATTTTCACTGTCCGGACTGATCGCCAATACTATCAAGGTTTACGAATGTCCAGCTGATTCTATTGTATTCCTGTCACTTTATCCGACTTTACTATAATAGTGAGGCAACGGTACTCTAGTCCTTGATGTGCGGGAACGGCTGCAATGCCTATAGATGTTTAGACAGACAAATTGTAGGTTTCTTCTTCCATAGTCAATTCACAAATTGACATTTGCCAGCATTGCACATTCACTTCTGGATCTACTCCAAATCAAGGTCCGAGACGGTGCAGTGTTCTGAAGAGGAACTGGTGTGTCCATAGACCCGAATAACACGAACCGGTGCTTCATCGGCACATGCTCGCCCTCAGGTATTATTGGCTCTTATTCAAACGTAAATAGTGAGCTAAGATACGACCTTCTCTGCTGATAGGCACGATTCATCAATGACTTGAAATGAGGAGAAATCACCCACGGTCATTCCAGCATCCCCAATGGCTTCAATTCTCCTGCTCACAATTCTTTCATTTGGTGCCATCGTGTTATATCGTCTATCCCTCTCAGTTCTCCGTCTGCGCCTACCTCTCCCTCCTGGGCCGAATCGACTCCCGCTCATAGGGAACCTCTGGAATGTGCCTCGGGGTGTAGACCACCCATGGCGAACCTATGCTAAATGGGCTGCCATGTACGGCGACGTCTTCTATCTAGACATACCCGGAAACCCGACAGTTGTAATCAACTCTGCACAAGCAGCAGAGGATCTCTTCGAGAAACGTTCCGGGAATTATTCCGACAGGCCAGGCAAGTAAATGGACATCACTCTAGCGTCTCAGAGTTAGTAATGTCATGCAGATTTCACCATGCTGAAACTAGCGGGCTGGGACATTAACTTGGCTTTCATGAGATATTCTAACCGGTGGAGGTCAGTACGGCTACGTATGCCGTTCGTGGTCTGATTCTCTCCTCTTTCACAGAACACATCGTCGAATGTTCCACCAATACTTTCAGCCCCGCGCAGTTCCGGCGTACTATCCTGTGCAATTGAAAGCGACGTCGGCCTTGCTAAAACAGTTACTTATATCTCCCGACGAGTTTGCTTATCATATCCGCCAGTAAGCTGGATGTATCCCTTTTGCTTTGTCTTTGGGAACTAATCAGCCTTCTAGCCACGCCGGCTCGATTATCATGAAAACCGTCTACGGGTATGATGTAGACCCAAACGGCGATCGGTTCGTGGAGTTGGTGGATCGAGCACAGGAAGGCATTCATGCTGTTGGGAACGTGGGAACGTTTATCGTTGACTACATCCCCAGTCTGAAGTACCTTCCGCGTGAGTTTTGCTTTCTTCAGCTGCTAGGCTCGCACTGAAGACATCATTAAGCGTGGATGCCTGGTGCCAAGTTTTTGAGGCTTGCGCGCGCCTGGAGAAAAGACGTCGAGGAGATGGCAGAAGATCCGTTCAAGTATACAACTGAGTTAATGGTATGTCTTCGTTCATTGATCGATTTTAATCGTGATCTGCATTGACTCTTACTCAAGGCGAGGGGCTTTGCTCCCCCTTCACTCGTCTCAGAAAACCTAACAAAGACAGAGGCACTAGAGAATCCAACGCACCTTGAAATTGTAAGGAACACTGCAGCGGTTGCCTTTTCTGGTGGGTGCTTTTAGCGTTCGTAGATTATCTGATCATAATCATTGATTAGCCGGAGCTGACACCGTATGTTTTTACCGCATGAGTCATTCAAGATCTCTCATCGTGTACAAAGACTGTGTCCGCCATCCTTTCCGCAATACTCGCTTTTATTCTTTACCCCGACATACAAGCGAAAGCCCAAGCCGAGGTGGACGCTGTGATCGGCCACGGCACCCGCCTGCCTAATTTTGATGACCGTCCTCAGCTGCCTTATATTGATGCCATCGTGTTGGAAGTACTAAGGTGGAACCCTGTTGTACCATTGGGTACGTACTTTCGGATCTACAGGTGTACTTGAGATTATAATATTTGACTTAGGTGTTGCTCATCGTAGCATGAAGGAAGACGTCTACAGAGGATATCACATTCCTGCGGGTATGTTAAGAGTACGTTGGTCATATCAATATATGTTCATCCAAAGATCCTCTGTAGGTACCACCGTCATTGGCAACGCTTGGTTAGTTGATGTGTATAATAATGGTACCGAAAACTCCGATTGACAGATGATGTAGGGCCATGCTTCATGACGAAAAATACTACCCGAACCCTATGGTATTTGATCCCGATCGATTCATTCCCCAAGACGGGAAAAAAACTCAACCGGAACCCACGGTCGCATTTGGGTTTGGAAGGCGGTACGCGTAGTGTGGTACATATATATACAACGCCTTGACACTATTCTCCTAGTATCTGTCCTGGCCGCTATCTAGCCATAAATTCGGCTTGGATTGCCATCACGTCTATGGCGTCAACTTTGTCGTTTTCAAAGGCGGTGGATTCTCAAGGTCGCGTCATCGAACCCAGTAGTACCTATACGAGCAAATTTGTGAGGTAGGTTTCCGAGCTGGATGTCCTATGGGGTATTTGATCTGTTCCCCATAGCTTTCCCCTGCCTTTTGAATGCAGGATCAAGGCACGTTCGGCTGCGGCACAAGCATTATTAGATTAGGGTGATTTTGGTCTGAAGTCTGGTTTACCTCCTTGGCCATCAAGTCAACCGGATTCGTCGGCATTGTATGCAGGCGGGGAATGATCGTCTCGAACATGGGAATAGAGAATATTCCCTCGGCTAATATTTCCAGTCAAGTAGGAGAGGGAGGGATAGATCGCGATAACAAGCAATTGACCGCTTGGATTTCGCTATGTTGCAATGGGTAGGGCAACAATGTACCTGAGCCATAATATACTTCTTCCTTCGCCCACTGTCGAACTGCTTGGGAGAGCTAAATATTGCCTGAAGTCTTCCGGAAACATAGTGCTTGGACCATAAAGGGCCACAGTGAGGGTTCGAATGTTACGGAAAGACTCGGAAAATGGGCATAGATGGGATGATATGGCCAACTTCAGAACATCGGGTCTGGTCTCTCAACAGACATCGGAGTGTCCTAATACTCCATGATGGACAAGGCGGCTGGAGCGGGGGTGCAATGAGGCGAGTGGTTCAAATCACAGAGCGTAGTAGAATTGTTTGCACACATGAAATTCACTCGCCCCAAACGAGGTGAATTTTGCAAGAATGAACAGATCTCGCCATACTTCTGAAGTTAAAGTTCCTGTCGGTACTGAAATTGCGGTAAGAACAGGATTGCAGGCTGGATACAGCGGTACCCAGCATGTGGCATCAGTCACCGCAGCCAAGATACAAGTTAGTAATATTGACAAGAGATTCGATGACTGCCAGCGGTCCGTAAACCCTAGAGTTATTGTGATCCAGAGGGAAAGGCGTGGCGTCGGAAGTTCTGTGATCAAATGGGTTCGCCGGGCCGGCACTCTCATCCGAACCACGACGACCATTTTTCTCTGAACAGTCCGTCCTCCAAGGACCCGCCAACAGAGTATCAAGGTGTAATAATCAACTGCCTTTGCTTTTGCCTCCACTTTACGGCGACCTGTTGTCGGCTTCGAAAGCATACTAACCCACTGCAGCAAATGGAGCGCGCCAAATTACTATCGACATCCCCGTATGATTGAAACGCGCAAAAGTCAATTTTCGAGGGAGAAAGGGTGCTAAGAAGGCCATGGGAGGATACCAGGGTGCAATGATACGGGGGCGTGCCAGCTGGGCAAGTCGAATTTGACTGCTCTGTCAATTCTTACTAAGTACCTATAGAGCGTATCGTTTTCGGAGCAATATCGTTCGTTGTGATTTGGAGAGAATGGACGGATATCATCTTTTCACTCTCACAGGGACACCGGCGCGTAGCAGCAAACTTCAAAGAATATCACTCGCCTAGCGGTGAGGGCGACTATCACCATCAGCCCCGCCTACTCCACACTTTCTTGTAGCACCTATATCTCCGAACGAATGTGCTGCAGCCTGCTCTCGCTGTTCCCGCCAACCTTGCAAATATTCCTTTTACGACGTAGGCTATCACTCTCTGCGAGATGCTGCATGATGCCGACGCCCGACGCCTCGTCGCCCTTGGACGAAATCCTCAAGATCCTCCTATCAACTCGTGCCACTGGAGGGCGACGCCTTTCTCCGACCCTCGCCTGACCTCAGAACACAAAAGTCAGTTCCGAGGAATCAGGTCGCCCGCTCTAAATCAAATCAAAACGACAAGCGCCAACTGTAAATGTGACATTGCCACGAGTAGTACTACATGCTCTCTCACCGGGACGAAGTAAGCCATCATTGGTTTGAGCAGTGCTTACCGGCTCACTTATCCTGACCCGTGACAGTGGGAGTCCTGCTGGTTCCAACTCAAGATTGCACTATCTAACGACTTCATTCCGTAGGATTCCACACAAATATCTCGATGTACCCAAGACAATTTACACATTTAATTCACGCTGCTCACGGGTATACTCCACGATGACGTAGCTTCCGAGTCAGAGTCCATTTTCTTTTGCTTACTGGGCGGGCTTGATAGCTTCAGCTTTGGGCCATATTGTCATCGGTGCGAAGGCACCAATCATGCCGGATGATCCTGTACCATCTCCCTGTGCAACGGTATCAGAATGCTGGCCTATGCTGGCCCACTGGAGGAATTCCCAATAAGTACTCACGATTAACCAATTCGGGAACCCAGGATCAAACGGAAGTGCGCTTTCGAGATACTCGATTTGCTCCTTCGACAGAGTAATCGTGAGTGCTTCGATGTTCTTCTTCAGATTTTCAACTTTGCGACTACCCAGGATTGGGAAGACGCAAGGAGTCTTTTGCAGGTGGTAAGCGACGGCAACTAGTATAGTACGCTTCAGAAACATTCGTGCAGGGATAGATGAGGTCTAAACGAACCTGCTTGAATGCTCTTCGCGCCAACTTCGGCTGCGACCTTCTCAAGAGCGGCGGCTACTGTGATTTCACGTTCATTACGCTCCGGTTTACCGTCCTGCGTGAATCCAGTTCGCTGTTTGGCGATGTTTTCTTTATATGCCTGGTCTTCTGCGTTTGTACGAAGTCTGCCTGCTTCAAGGACGCCCCAAGGTGCGAGAGCTAACCCTGGAAACTGAGTCAGCGCGTGGTGCAGATCGGAGTGTCGGGGTACAAACCTAAGTCGCGCGCCATGGGGATGATTTCACGTTCAAAAGACCGGTCCGTCAGGCTCCAGTGACCTTGGTAGATGCAGAACGGAGTCATTCCATGGTCAATTGCATACTGATTGGCTTTGGCGACAAACCATGCCGGAGTGTCCTGTAAGAGTTGATTTTAACCTTCCGTCTAGACCTACGATATCAAACACTTACCGAAATACCCTGTGATAGGTACGTGATGAGTACTTCAAATTGTGCTTGTGCTGAACGGAAATTAAAACCCACGAGATGTAATACTTTACCGGATGTTACGAGATTGTGCAGGTTGGTCATCAACTCTTCGACACTGGTCTCCCAGTCATAGAAGTGAACATAAAAGATATCGATGTAATCAGTACGGAGGCGCTTCAAGGATGCGTTGATAGCCAGGTGCCGGGCCTTGCTCCCATTTCCGAGGTAGTGAACCTTTTGGGATACAGTATTATCGTGCTGTTTCCAAGGGCCGCTATACTGCAATTGTTCAATTCAATTGGTTATTCGCTAAATGATGTTGGGAGGCACACCTTGGTAGCAATCACCATTTGGTCCCTGTTACCTCGCAGTTCCATCCATTCGCCGATCAGCTCTTCAGAGGTACCATCTTGACTGTAAGACATAGAATAAATGAGCATCGCGTCTGGGATCTGCAACGAACACGCACTAATTGACCGCCGTATCTATAAAGTTACCACCTAATTCGTAGAAGGCGTCCAATAGCTCGAAGCTTGATTCTCTGGTCATTTCTCCCATGCCCTGACCCCATGCAGTACCGATGGACATTCCGCCAAGTTGAAATGGCGAAACGCGAATGCTCGCTCGTGGCGAGAGGAGCCTGTACTGACCCAGAGGGCTAGGAGCATTGGGGGGCGGAGGGAGAAAAGGATGACGTTTCGTGGAGGACATGGGCTGATAGTAAGTAAAGCTGTCATCCTAAACGATCTTATATGTGCTTGAATTGGCCAACAACAAAGACGTCACCAAGGCGGTGGACCGGAGGAACCGACGGAAGCATGCGGTATCAGGGCAAGATAACGGCAAAGATGCATCATGAAACGGCTACAACGAACAAGGACGACAACGATAGTTCTGACGAAGACTTAAGATTGACATCTCAACGCAGAGTCACAAGCACTCACATTGTAGCTAGATGTAACATTCCCAGTGATTGACGTCTTGAATGACTGCCGGCCTCTGCACTGGCCGCAGCCCACGTCTTGGGGACAGTCTTCATTTGAATTATCTTGCCTTGACCCCAACTTGACCCTACGTTTTTACTCAAATTCCTGGTCGTGATCAACCCGGGTCCAAATCAAATACCGGAATCGCTGTGATGATGGGAAGACACAGAACAGCGTCGACAGAGGCATGCAAATCCGTGCGACGGTCTATTCAATAGCACCCTTTAGGCTTACACCGAACATTCAAGGATCTTTGATTAATGACACATGGTGTAAATGGTGGTCGATTGCGATCCGAAGAATCGTGCGAGACCGGCCTGAAGGCGTACACATGCTGGCGGGTATTAGTGGATGTACTCGGTACAAAAGAGGACTTCAGATCTGCATGCAACTGTCGTGGATGTGTATTTTGAGAATCAGGACCGGACCTTCAGAACTGATGTGGGTTGCCACCTATTCAGTGGGAGTCAAGTCTGCGTAAGATCCATAGAGTTCGCAAAGGTCCTTGTGTCTCGTTGTGCCGTTCATGAGAGACACACGGCTCGATTGCCAGTTCATCTGCCACATCTAGCTGTATTAATCATGTTATATGCGCCGAGCCTGACGCACATTGGTGAAATGTAGAAACCTTGGATTTATTCAGACGCAACCTGGGATTGTATGCTGTTATGAAGTATGGGATGTGTCTTGAGTTTTAGAGTCTTGAGCATTCCCGCACGTCCGGAGGCAAGTTTCATGTGCGTGGATTAAAATGATGTCCGAAGAGCCAGCTTAAACGCCAGGGCAAAATCAACTAAAATGGGTTGGAATGTTCGTCCTGACGTTCTTTAGAAGCGGGGCAAATTGCGGGAGTAACATTTGCACAATGATAGCAAGTCCAACCGAATAAAGATAAGCCAGTAAGAGACGCAGACGGATTGAAGCTTCAACGAATGCTGGAATCGGTCTTGGTGGTGGTGGTTAACAAGGAATTAGCTTCCTTTCGGCCCGGACACCTGGACTCGGATATCCGGACCGATAAACCCGACGTTTATGCTAAAAGCCGCGTTCAGAAAGTGAGAGACTGCGGTACATTCATCATCTAAACTCTTAATTTACAGTCGACTGCAACACGGGGATTGGGTAAAAATTCTTATTCGTTTCTGCGGATTGTATCTATGCGGTTCTAGTACTATCAGGCGCCATTTTATTGTATAACGATGTGTAAGAATCTAATGGGCGATGATCAACGGTATGGCAGAAATTTTGGGCAAATTTCGCTTACAGCTACTGACAACCTATCAGACCGGCTGAAAAGGAACAGAGAAAACAAATGAACGTGAAGACAGCAATAGATGATCTGATAAGAATGTTAATAAGATACCACTGATGGTGAGACGTTTGACTGACTTGTAGAGATAAGAACGAAAGCACTCAAGGACGAATATGATCGTCTTGTCTAAATGCTGAGAGTGAGCGTCGAGATAGTGGGAATGAAGGGGAAAAGCTGACATTTATGAGCTGCTGAAGGTGGATCCCAAATCACCGTACTTGATGTTCGAGAAGACGACATAGGCGCTGGTGGCCGATGACTCGACGTCAGTTGGTGCGCCAGAGCTTGCCGAGCAAGGTCCACGGGAAACACCAGGGTCGGAGGCGTCGGCGTCGGCGGGGTAGTCACTGTCAAGCCACAACATGTTCGCGGTGTGGTCATCCCAGATACTCATAACCAAAGTCATGCCAGACTCAAAGGCATCACCCATGACCGCCAATCCACCACGGCTAGCGAAAGAGTTGGTGTCGCCAAAGGCGGTCTTCTGGGCGTCGCAGAAGTCGTCAGTGACGGAGTTGTACGAGTCCATGCCGTCGATGTTCGTAGCGGAGTTTTGGATGATTTCACCATCCTGGACGTAGATACGACGGATTTCGACGAGGTCGCCGGACGTGGTGTTGTCGGAGGTGATGAACTGGGTGACGACGCTGAACTTGGAGCTGGTATCGACGGTCAGGCCGGTGCCGAGGAAAGTCTTGTCTCCCATGCGGTACGAGTTGAAATCGCAGCCATCCTTGTCACAGACTCCGTCGTACCTCTCGTCATCATCACCGCAGTCGGTGCCCGAGCAGCGTTGCTGTCCGGTAATATTGCAAACGTGAGGAGTGTAGGCGGCCGCTTGCGAGTTGGCTTCCCAGACATCCATCTCATTGCAGCACGAGCCGTAGTAGCCGGTTCCAGAGTTGGAGTCGCTGTCAGAAGGAGTCCAGTCAAGAATATTGGCCTTTTAGAGAGCGTGAGAAAGAGGAAAGGAGCAAACGTAAGAAATACACACCTCTCCGTTGATGAACTTCAGGTCATGGGGACATTGGGTGTCACAGTAACCAGTTCCGTACTGGGCACCACCCTTGTTCGTGGAGTACGCCGACTTTCCACCATCTGAATCCATCTCCACAAAGTACAAAGCTCCGTTGAGGCCGCAAGGGAGAGTCGACATGTCGACGTCGAAGGTGAACTCCTTGTTCTTCAAGTTGAACATCTGGTAGGTGCTCTCGTCGTCGAGAAGATATACACGGCTGCCAATGTTGGAGCCGGTAATGAACTTCAAAGTAAGAGCATCATCGTCGGTGGTAATACCGTAGGTGCCAGAGTAGTCTGCACCGTCTAAGGCGCAGTTCGACGTGCAAGTGTCGACGTCAGGGCAGAGGGTGGTGTCCCACTCGTTGCCAGTGTAGCAATTCGTGTAGCCACTGGTGCTGTGGAGCCAGCGCCAGTTCGCGTCGAGGACGACTGACTTGGACTGCGAGGTACAGCTGCCACCAGACGTACACTCTTGGACAGTGAGAGTGGGATGGGTTTCCGTGGTGTAAGTGCCAACCTGCTGGCCCCGGGAAGAACGAAGGAGGGTGAAAGCGACGAGAGCAGCTACGCTGTACATTTTAGTTGTAGTGGATGGAATGGACTGCTGTTGATCCTGAGGCAAGAGACGCGTTTTATATACAAGCGTGACCGGAGAATATCTGGGAATTTTGACTCGCTAAGTGTAGCCTGCGAGGGTGTCGCCGAGCACACAGGTCACAGAGAAAAGAATAGAAATGCCAATATCCAGTAGCAACCGGATTCTTCTCGGTTGTGTGGTCATGGCCGTTATTTTGATGCTGAACTAGAGCTGGATCTCGTTCGACTCCGAGAAGAAACCGACGGATAAAACTCCGCAAATCTAAGAAGGGGGCCCGAAAACGTTGTTCGCATTTCTGAGCTTGAAGTTGAAGAACATCGTGATCGCGCAGAAAAAGTGACAGAAACGTGGAAAAGAACGTCGAAATCCAGGATCAGAAGGCCCTCCGGGCCGCTGTGCTCCGGTGAGGTGTTCCCGCAGCCACTATAGATCGCGTATACATCAGTTTCATTCGGAAAAACCTGGGGCATTTTGGTTCCCCGTCACAAACCCGCCACATAAATTCTCCAACCGACTCAAAAGCGTTGCCACCGTTTCCTAAACAGTGGATACGCGACGTAGATGCAGATGGTGCAGTGCCAATCCGAGACCGTCGCTTAAGTCTACCGATCTACGGAAGTAAATGACAAAATAAACATTCTTTCGACAATTATCGTCCTTCAAATAATAGATTACAGTTCGTCCATAGCAGCCTTTACTCCTTCCGCGAAACTATCAATTACTTCCCGAAGCTCTTCCTCATTCAAAATGGCTTCATGACAGCGAGCAGCAACCCCAATCGTGTTCGTTTCCGCATTCAAAGCGACATCGATGTACAATCCATGCTAGCATCATCAGTCAGAACCCATCCATAGCAGTGCAGTGCAAGCTATGTACACACCTTGGGAAGATGAGAGAGATCCAGTGCGTCGACCGACGACCGAAGCTCGAAAGGCTCTTCAGCAGCGTAGTCAGTCGGCACTCCAACCTTGGTAGGAACGATCAGCGAAACGTTCAAGCCACAAAAAATTAAAACACGCGTACAGGGAAAATCCGCAGAAGCGAATCCTGAGAGATCGTCCGGATCTTGTTGCCATGCCAAAGCAGATTGATGAAGATATTAAAAAGCGGCCCGTCGTGTTGAACCCAATTCAGAATCTCCGGCAAGGCGCTTTGTTCGAATGCAGTACGCCTTCCGAGATCTACTTGAACTTGACGTGCTACATCGCCGACTTGACCGGGACCAGCTGCTGGAATACACATAGGCAAAATATTGACGCAAGGTCCTGCGAGCCTCTCGAGGTTGTCGAATGAGGCCGCGCGACTAGTGTGATACACGCCCAACACAGGAGTGTCTTGTCCTGTCAAGGTCCTACCTACGCGACCCCAAACTGCCAACACCAAAGCTTGAAGGCCAAGGCCAGCGGCTTGACAGCGTGATTGCAATGAGTCCGTTGAACTGATGATAGCAGGAGCCCGTACGAACACCTGCTTCAGATCTGAGCAGGTGTGTTTGGGTCCCAGAAGGGAAGATCCGTTAATCTTCAACGAGTCCCGCCAAAATGTGGCCGCGGCAGCCTTATCCGACGTAGCAGAGACGTGTTTGACGAATCCGGTAAAGTCTGGAGCACTCTTGCAGTCAAAACCTTGGTACAATGCGCACAAGTCTGCGACTAGAAGAGGGACGGACCAGGCATCTAGCAGTAATAATGTATGAGCAGACGTATCGCTCAGGACAATCATTTCTTACCATACGTAGCATGATGAAGTACGAGTAGCAGTGCGTCTTGGTTTCCCACTCGCACAAGCTTGATACGGCCTGATGGAGTAAACAAGGTCGATGGTCGGCGGTATTCTGTTCGTACTTGCTCCTTGACGCATCGCTCGAAATCCTCGTCAAATTCTGCAAAGCTCCAACTTGGATCGTTCTTCGGGAGGTCTCTTTCAACAACTTGTAGAACATTGGAAGAGGACGTTGCAGCAAATGCGGTGCGGAGGATGCTGTGACGATTCCGAAGAGCATTCCATGCCTTACGTAGTCTGTCAACGTCAAGTTGTTCGGAGGGCTTGTAGACGAAGACTGGCTGGTAAAACGTGCCGCCGCAGCTGAGCCACGCGCAAAGGTGATAGTGCTGACCCTGAACAAAAATATTAGCTTCGAGCATTGATGAATTAGGCTTAGTGAAAACATACAGGTAGGACAGGTAGTACTTCCTCAACGTCCTCATCTCTGAGTCCCAAGAGCTCTAATGCCTGTGCGCGGTCGTGTTCCGGCACAAGTTCTCTCACAGATATCGCCTCACGAGCAGAGTTCTGAGATGCCTCATAATTCCTACAGATGCCGGCAATCGTCTCACCCGCGAATACGTCCGATACTGCGATGTCGAGTCCCTGACCTCGACATCTAGACGCGATCTGAATCGCAGCAATAGAGTCCAGTCCTAGGGCGTAAAGTGGCGTATGAGGTCCTATACGTTCAAGAGGTATTCTAGAGATATTCGAAAAGACCACACGTAAAAGCGTCTCGTTCGTTGAAAGTTCTCGAGTGGGTTCATGTTCATCGGCACGACTTTTAGAGGGTGAAGGGATGATGCATTCCTGAGCGATAGTGACCACCTCTCTAAGGTTAGGGGGATAGCTCAAGACATTGTCCGAAGGATCAAGGATAATGTTTTGAAGGGTCTCTCGCAAGATCTTAAGGGTGCCTCGGAGTTCGTCCTCAGAAAACACTTGAGACTGGCACCCGGCTCTAATCTCCAGACCGTCATTTGCGTGAATAATTTCGAGATTCAAAGGATACTAGAGAAACAAGTTAGTAAGGCGGTTACATAGCCCAGAACGAAAGACCAACTTCGGCTGGTGACGCATCACTTGACAGGCTATACGGAGCCCACAAGTCTGATCGCGATCGGCTTTGCTCTCCAGTATGCTGCTGGAATACAAATAAGGTGTCAAAAAGCGATTCTCCGGTGGAAGTGTCCGCGCGCCACTTTCGTTGAATAAGACGAAGGGGTACATGATGATGGGGTTCGCTTTGTACGTTCGACGCATGCTGCGCCTGAGCCGCCTCGGCATTTGTCCAAGCCAATTCGGATAGTGTGAAACGGAATGGTATAGTGCTGTAATTACACCGTCATAAAAGGGTTTTCTGGAACGAAAGAAATAGGCCTCACTTGAAAAGCGGACCACTGGCATGTAATGCATTGTCAAGGTCGATTGTACGACCAGAGACGACTTGTCCAAAGACGACATCCGGTGAGCTTGTGATACTAGCCAAAGTTTTACCCCTGATGAAATATAAGGGATCTGCACGATAAGTTAGGGAACGACCTACCATGCTAGAAGAGCAACGGCTTGGACAGTCACGCCTAACATTTTGATTGATTCGAGAGCGCCTTCAGGAAGGCTCAGTAGAGTTCGAGCAAGGTATCCGCATGGCTTAGTTCCCTGCCTCCTTGGTAACGGTGCAGGAGAGAAGTTCGACAAACGCTTTCGCCAAAAGTCTGACTCGTCTTTAGAGCTATGCAGGATGAACGGTACCGCGTCGGAAAATTGTGGGCGCATTAATGGGGTAAGTCCTCGGTATGCATCAGCGACATCGTCGAAAATGGAAGGCAAAGAAAGCCCATCGTATAGACTTTGCTATGTAAGTGGGGAAATATGACGCAAAGAACAAACTCTTACCAATGATGAATTAACGCGATCAGAATTCGGGTATCTGGAGCGCATATAAGGTGGAAGGACAGCGGCGGTACTTCGAATGCGTGTTCGTCCTGAATAGCTGCCGTATTCTTGATTCTCTGACCCACTGAACCAATTTCTGCTTCGGAAGAAACCAAGTACTCCGTCCAACGTATGGGTGCGTTACTATGCACCGCGGCAACCCAAGTGTGGTCACCTTCCGGACATGCGAGGAAGGAGGAACGTAAGATGTCGGTCGATGCAATTACTTGTTCCCAGGCAGATTTCAAGCGCTGAGTGGAGACGGACGGATGTAGTACAATCGCATGATCTCCCATGTACAGTCGACCGCTCGAAGCGACTGTTTGAGTGAGCATCCCTGTTTGCAAAGGCGTTGCGGGAAACATAGCTGTGATTATATCATCTTCAGCAAGTAGTCGAACAGAAGGCTCGTATTCGCTACGAAGGCGCGTTTGAAGTTCTTTGAAGACATTCACAACATCGGCGGACAAAGACATGTCCACAGACGATTCGTTGGCATAGTTCACAAGTTCCCCTATACAAGGATGACGCATGATGGCGAATGTAGGAACGGCGAAGCCTTCGGCTCTTAACTGCTGGGCAAGGCGAATGCTGGTGATGGAATCGACTCCGAGATGAAGGAAAGAAAGATCCTTGGTGATGAGAATTGGATCTACGTTGCAAAGTTTGGCAACCACGTCTCGAACCAGGATTTCTTGAGACGACCAGGTCGTAGAGTCATACGAGGCATGTTTCGCTGATGCATTATTAGACGGCGATAGCATGATTGGCGTCAAACTTTGGTTAGGATCGGTAACGAGATTGGCTATACGGCTCAACAGAGAAGCGACGGAGGCGCTCAAGCCAAAGCTAGACGTGTAACCAGCGAGGAGCGTGGCAGTGTCATCACTTGGGCTAGCTTCAAACGCTACAGCCAGTGGATACTAATGGTTTAGATGAGTTCGCAGGTCATAGACAACGAACAGAGGGTAGCTTACATCGATGGCTGCCTTACTCTCGAGTACTGACCAAAGATTATGGGACGAGGACAGGGATGGTGCCACCCGATTGAAATTGAACAGCGTATCAAAAAGTTGTTCACCAGATCCAAGCCATCGTTGTATCAAACGAAGGGGCGTATGCTGATACTCCATCACAGATGACATGTCCACTTGGACTTGGCGCGCAATATCGGCAAAGATTTGTCCGTCTACAGCACGAACACGAACAGGTACAGTAGTAATACAGGGAGCTGACGGATATAGAGATTACTGAAGATGTATCACATAGAAACAAGAGACATACCTAACATGTTATCCACTCCGTCGACAAGTAACGTGCGTCCCGAGAGAACGACACCAAAAACCTTCGGTGCCTGTGAGAAAAGAACACACTAAGATTGTACTGAGAACGTACAGAATCATTTCTATTCTGATACTCTCCTAGGGCAATTCCGAATGCTGACAGTGCCAGAACATGGAGACTGATATTTAATGCACGCGCGGTCCGCTCGAGTACAGCCAGCGGCACATTGAGAACATATCGTTGATGATTGGATTCTAGGCTGCCGTATGTATGAATCAAGGCAGGCTTGGGAGCATTGTCGAGATAGTCGGAATAGAATGAACGAGACAACTCTTGTGACTGGTGCGCGAGATGGCTGATCAAATGGCTAATTGGAGCACGTTGGAGGGTAAAACGCCCTAAGTACCGTTCATAGATCTCTGACAGGAGCATTGGCAGAGATTCACCTGTGGAAGATTCATTTTGTAAGCACTTTTTATCTTTTTAAGACGAAAAGAGACGCACCATCATAGATGGCATGGTGCATAGTAAGACGAAGAAACGTGGTCCCTTCCTTTGACGAATATAATGCAAGTCGAATAGGTGGCCGAGTCCCAATACTCTGGACTACATCGAATTCGACGCTACGCATATCTCTGCGAAGAATAACGAGAGGATCCTCGCCATCAGACACTTCGACAACTGTCCAGTTGTTTGGCGCGAGGGAAAGAACAACTTGGGCTACATTGCTGTCGTCAACAAAGAAACATGTTCGTAGGATGTCATTCGCAGCAATTGTCTCCTCAATCGCATCGCGAAGTTGAGACCTATCCGCCTCGCCGATACGTAGAATGAAGTGATTGACGTAAATGGGCTCAGCCGAATTGAGTGTGTGAGCAACCAGCCCTTCTTGCAGTGGTAGACAAGGCTGGACGAGTTGGATATCACGATCCGAAAGACAGTCCCGAACCCGCGCCTCCAGACGAGTATCTATCTGCCAGGAAGAAACAGGACTCCTGTCCTCGATGAGTGATCGCGATGATTTAGCGAGCTTGGACACAGATGGTCCGGCGAGAATAACATGCGGAGGAACAAAAAACCCCGCCGCTTTCATTTGGAAACTCAAAGAGATAGCACTGAGAGAATCGATTCCTAGTTCCAGCGTTGTTGTGTCGCCATTCATGGCATCAACGGGAACCTGTGTAATGCCACTGATGACGTTACATATCTCTTTTTCGAGAGCAGTAAGAGGACTGGGGACGGGCAGCTGTTCACCCGAACCACCGAGAGCCGCCAAAGGAGAACGAATGAACACGTGTTTAAGGCGTTTATGGTCTACCTGCGAAGAAAAGACGTTGGCGAGAGGGATGAAGTCCAAGGGTATTATCATATCCGGAACCAAATGAGGGGGTAGTCGGCTTCGACAAGTAGAGTGAAGAGCTCGAGCTAGCGCTGTGTCTGTTACGCAGACATTCGGTAGCGATCCCAGAAGTGGGTCTGCGTTCATTGAACGTGATATGAATGTGATAACGTATGTCTGTAATCCCTCTGGGTGATCAAGTGCCAACGTATGCACGTTCAAACCCTGCTGAGCAAGAGAAGAAACCATATCAGAGATCCCGGCAAGATCAAGCTTTCGTTCTGGTAGGAACACTTCACTACGACGAAGTAAGTCGACCGACTGTCACAGAAAAGTTAGGAACATGGCCACGAGAGGAAAACTGCAGCGCACTTCATCAGCTCTGACACGGGCTGCGGAACCTGTTCTGAGGATGGGTCCGTAAGGGGTGTCAAGGACGAACCGTCCCACAGAACCCGGCAGATAGCCAGGACATATCGATTTTCCGGACAAACATAGCTCCTAACTCTGATAAGCAGAGGTATCTAGTAGCTTGAGAGAGAACGCACTCCTTCTTCACCCCGAAGTACAGGCTGCATCAATTCGGCCCGGAGGATGACAGCCGTATAGTTCCCGACAATGTTCCCAACGTTCCAGTTTGTCGTCGTGGAGCAGTACCTTCCCATAAAGCAGATACCCGCCGTTTCTAAGGGTTCGAGACCTGGTTAGGGCAAAGTTGTGTACGATCGAATCATATGGCTTACCGCTCAACCCGAATGCCTGATTGACCTGTTAGCATGTAAAAGTACATCAATGTACAGACTTACCGATAGAACAGTCAGATCAGACGGTTCAGTCCATTCATCCAAGAGAGGAGAATGAGAGAGATAGCCTTGTAGCGCAGAAAATGAGAATAAACACGCATAAAAGGTCCAGCGCACTGACCAGTCAAGATCGCGCACTGTAGTCTTGGTACATCGCAGGGTCGTACACCTTTCCGTTCTAGCCAAGCGGGTAGTAAACTACGAGAGTGCATAAGCTTAGGCACCTCCAATAACATTGTCTACCTACATCGCATGGGTGACACCGGTGTTATTAAGGACTGTTGGACAATCATCTTGTAACAGACCGCGCGAAACACTTGCTATGGCCATTCCGGCACACAGTGGTAATAAGAGCTCAAGGAGGTGACCGTCGCATGCTGACTCAGATGCTCGTAAGTATAAAATTAGTGAATATATCGCCTCCTTACATAGCGGTAGCCAGCTGAGGAACTCGCCTGCGTTGTTGAGCGAGTGGTGGCGATGGAGTTTGTAGGCAAACGCCTCGATGGAGGCGACCAAGCTACTTGAAGAAACAAAACAAGGGCGAGAGGTGCTGAGGTGTCCGTGACCGAACATTACTATGATATAAGTTCAAAATAGAGGTTATGATCGACAACTATCATATATAGACTCACTGCAAGCAACTTCGGGGGCCGGATATGCTGGTGCGGATACAGGGTAGCGGGAAATTTGCTGCACATGTCGCGCGTCATCAATATCAACAATTTTTGCAGGATCAATAGAACCGAAGTCATCTGCACAACTTGCTGTAGCGAAAAGCAGGGAAGCACCTCCAGCGCGGAATAATAACCTCTTGCGAAAGGCGGGAATTTCATATCCAATCGGAAGATAAACCTGTTGCATAGTTCTAGGGTCAACGCGTTTAAAGTGACAGAACAATTACTTACACAACCGGACTTCAGTATCCTGACCACTTGATCGTCAATGGCATGTATTTGAAGCAAAAATGAGAACATACCCGAACTGATACGCGAACATTGCATGACACTGGGGCATACACAATCCAATAACACCAGGACATGTGGTTCCCCGGCGAATCCAGTGAGCGACACGATTGGAAGCCTAGGACACAATTAATACAATTCACGATCTGCATTTTTCGGCTTACTTCATCAAGTTCCCTGAAAGTCCAAGTGGAATGGGCGCCTTTCTTTGCTTTATAAACGGACACTGCGATTTCGTCTGGAGACGCGAGAGCACGCTTCGAAAGCCATTGGATAGGCTCAAAGCCAGATGAGCTTGAGAAAGTCGGAATAGGGATCGACCTCAGCACAGAGAGATGACTCTCCTTGAGACCAAGTAACAAGTTCGAAAGTGGTCTGTCCAAGGCTTCAAGCATAATCGTCAACACCGCACTGAACTGATCTGCTAGTAGTTTCACTTGTTTCGAGGCCCTGTTGTTTCATCAGATGGTAAACGCCGGGGATATACGTGGTACTTACATAAAATCACTACTTCCTAGAACGTTTACAACCACTTTATTGGCCGTAACGGCGACATTAACTGCCAGAGGATGCTCCACGCCGAGGTTTGCGATATCAGTACAATCAGTCCAGAGGCTTTGAGCAGTCTGTGGGGGGGCCTCTTCATCCGCCGAATATATGACAAAGATTGACGGAAAGACTGGCTGGCGAACTGGCTTCTGGAGTATTCGACGGACTCGCTGCAGTGAAACAAACATGTGGTTCACGCACTGTCCAGACAGGCTGGCGATAGCACTGATAAGAGCACGAGGTGAGGAATTTCCTACGATTCTCGCAGCGACTGGAGTGGTCGTTATCAAAGGGGCTATTGCACTCGCCAGCTTGGCATTTCCTACCCGGATAGAGAGCGTCTCTCCAAAGACGACCTTATCTGTTCGAAGGTACGAGGATAGTATGTACGACCATGCGGCTTGTAAGACGTGACTGATGGAGGACTGGGCTTCAGTTGCGGCACGAGCAAGGGCATTTCTGTCAGGTTCGAAGGAAGAGGAATAGAAGCGAGTCTCGCGGTCGAAATCTTCGTCAGAAGACAGGTTTGGCCAGAAATTCGAATGCTCGTCTGCGAAAGGACTCAGAACGTCCTGCCAAAAAGCGTCAGATAATCTAGGATCGGTGTTGCCAGACACCATCGACAGGGCACTTGACAATTGCAGGCGAGGGCTAAGACTGCCTCCTTGATAGGAAGTCTGTACATCATCTAAAAGGTATCCAATGGCATCAGCGTCGTACAACGCATGGTGGATGCTCAACATCAACCAAGATTGAGTGTCGTTGTCCGTTTCGAAGATAGTCAGTGACCAAGGTGATAACAGCGACCCTATTCGTGACACAACGATGCTCCGGGCAGTCTGCTCCGCATCACTGTTCACGTTTCGTCTATTGCATCGCTGGCGAGTAACATGAATGAGCGGCTGCGGTAGAAGTGCTTGGATAAACACCCTATCGTCCAAGATTAGCAATCCAACCACAAAGAAAGAAGCGGCACCAACGGTGAAGAGGCTGAATCGGCGCTGCCCGCAGAATAAGCAGCTGCAGGAAGAAAAACCATCCTTAGGGCTTCTGTGCGGGTCGCCACGTCTGTCCATGCCTCTAACAACGTGTCTAGATTGACAGCCCTGCCAAACGAGAACAGACGATGGGACCAGTATGCTGTTTCATGTTTGACAGTTTCACCTAGCATGCCTTCTTGTACTGCGAGGAGCGACTGGTGAGTTCACTGAACTCAGTTGATTTCGCATATGAGACTTACAGGGCGTGCACGGGAGGACGCGCACGACATCTTGAAGAGTATGTTGCACACATGGTCGCCATAGTGAGTCGAACTCTTCAAACCATGCACATATAGGCTCTGGGCTGGACGATTCGTCGGACTCACTAGACAGGATCATTCTAACCAGCTGCTTGGTCGTTGGATAGCGTAGAATGTCACTGACAGCGACCGGAAGACCTACTCCACGAAGACGCGAAGCCAATTGAACGGCGCGGATCTGCTAGTGTTAGCTAAAACAACAAAGCAGCAACGTGAACTTACCGAATCAATGCCTAGTGCAGCAAAACGAGTGGTTTTACTGATGGAATCGGCCGGTGTATCCGTGAGATCCGAAAGCACGGCTCTGATCTTCTCCTCGCTTTCAGACCAAGCTTTGTCGTCGTCGTCGCCCATTGTGATGGCAATGGCTGACTCCCATGCCAAAATATCCATCGAAGCATAGTATTCTCCGAGTGCTTTTCTATCCACCTTATTAGATGCAGTATGTGGAATATGTTGAATCACCACGATGACGCTGGTTATGTGACGTTAGTCAAATACGCTCCAAAGGTCGCAAGCTACGTACTTCGGGTGCATGAAGACGGGCAAGTTTAAATCCGCATGCCGCCTAGCAGCGCAGGCAATCGCAACGGCCTCTTGGTTAGTACACACTTTTCCATCGTCGTCAAGGGTGGGTGAGGAGATAAAGGTGCAGACCACCTTTTGAGGACGACTATGTTTGACTCGGTTAGCACACGGAGGACTGATGTGATATTAAAACATACTCAGGCCTAGAGAGCAGCATCGTGGACGCCTCTCGTGCAAGAGGGTGACAAGACCCTAACGCTGCGCTTATTTCGGACAGTTCGACTCGGATACCTGTTAGATGTTGAGATACACATTCACGACAGTATGAGGAGAACGCACCACCAAGCTTTACTAAGTCATCGTTCCGACCAACAAATTCGCACGTTCCATCGTGAAGGAACTAGAACAGTTGTTAAACAGTGTGCGTCCTTTGGTTGCACGGAACTTACGCGAACGATATCCCCAGTCAAATAGATTTTCCCAGCGATAGGGTGATCAATGAACTTCTTCGAAGTCATATCAAGCTGATTATGATATCCGCGGGCATTTTGATAGCCACCCAGAGCTGTGGCGAAGAAAGATCATGATAAGGAGGTTGAACGACTGAGCAGAGGCAATAGATGTACCTAGTTCACCCACAGCGCCACGAAGTAAGACACGTTCATTCTGAACGGCGAAGCAACTGATAGTTGGGATAGGAAGGCCAACATTCTGCGCTTTGGTGGCTTCATTCGGCTGGAAACGACGATCTGTTCCAATATTCAAAGTCTTGTAGACAGCACTTTCAGAACGCCTTACATGTCGCGATTATAGTAGCTTCCGCCGGGCCTGAAATAGAAATGAAGATACAAAGAGGTAATAACCATGCAGACTACATACCATATGTGTTAAGCGACACGGTTCCCGGTCGAGACCAAGCATCTGCTACAGTATCGGGCAATTTCTCTCCGATACTGATTAGACTTTCGAGTGAGTCACAGGCACTTAGTGTGGTTTGCGCCATAAATGCTGGAGTCAACTTGATTGCATTACTTGTTAGTTACTTGATATATCCATAAGAGAAACGGCGTACAAATGCATGTGTTGCTTGGAAACTAGCGACGACGTCAGCAAACTGCCCAACGAGGAGGTCTTTGCTTGAAGAACAAAGAGTCCCACATGACTTGCCCAGGGCGTAGAAAACATCGAGTATCTTTATCCCTTTAGCTAAACTTGTTATGAGTATAAAGCTTTACTTACCGACACATCAAACCTAACAGACAAACGTTAGAATCATCGAAGTCATCGCTGAGATATTTACACCTACGTGTACGCAGAGAAATTCAAACAACGAACACCAGTTGAATTATACGGGATTGCTTCTTGTAACACCGTTAGAGCCTGCACCGCTGCTCTATGTTCGATCGGGACGCCCTGCAGAACATACGCTGAGCTACGAAACCGAACATCAGAAGAGGCTACGAACCTTCGGCGCCCCAGTAGTACCACTTGTCCAGATCAGATACGCTAAATGGGCGGAGCTAGTGTCGACGACTGGCACATTTTCAGGCTCGTCAAGTAATCGTGTGTCGTCAAGGGCTAAAACATCTAGCCCTTCGGGAATAGCCGTTCGTAGCTCGTGGCCCGCTTCCTGATTCGGAACTAGCACGAGCGGTCCACCAGCTCGAAGAAACAAGTCCTTCTTTCGTAACTCTGGAGCGGCATGGTCAACCGGGCACCAGCAGCCTCCAGCCTGAATAGCTCGTTAACTAAATGAGATGAATACGACTGCGAACCAACAAACCTTAACCACGCCGAGGATAGCGACGTAGAGTTCGGGACACTTTTCCATGCATAGAGGAATTGGTGTGTCGTAGAGTACACCATAAGTATTGACCAGGTAGTGCGCCAGCTGGTTTGCTCGACGCTCAAGCTCTCCATAGGTCCAGCGAATGTCCCTTTCCGGGTGTACCAAGCCAGCTTTGAACCAAACGGCCAGGGCGTCGGGATGCAACCGGGCATTCTGTTCGAATTCATGGTGGATGAGAGTCGAAGGCAAAACTGGCTGTAGTGTTGGCACTGGATTAATGGAGGCCTGTAACTCGTGTCGAACGCCAGATGTAGCATGCAAAAAAGGCAGGTCTGTCGGTCTGTCTAGAATATTCCTGAGGATATCGTCAAACTGCTGTAACATGGCCTCGCTAGCTGTCGGGATGAGAACATTGTTCGAACACGTTGCTCGGAGACGAATCACGTCGCCTTCTTCAGGCCAAATTTCAAGAACAACAGCGAACTAGAATGTTTTCGTTAGTTTACATAACAAGGACTTTGATTTCAACTCTACCTCTGTGCCCATGGCCGGATATGTTGCTGACGTCCATAGCTCTGTTTGAGATGCACCTCGTCCGAACTGCTGCAAAGCAACCGTGGTATCATAGATAATACCATTAGCACCGCTCAGAACTGTGATAGGAGGGTGTCGCTTGATGAGACTGTCCACATTACTTCGTACAAGGCGGGACAAGAGGTCGCCTATAGTATCCCCACTAATATTGCGAACGCGCACTGGTACAGCAGTAAACATAGGACCGACAGTATGCTCGAGAGATTCAGAAGTACGACCGCCAACAATGCTGCCGAAGACAATGTCCTCAGCGTCGGACTCAGAGTAAGCAAGCTACCCAAATATCAATAAGATACGAGCAACATAAAAAGATATGCGTACCAAAATGCTAGCCCACGCAGCTTGTACCACGGCTAAGGGCGTCACATTGAGCTTTCGAGCCTTGCGAACGAGGTCGGACATAGATGTCGACGACATCACCGTCGATACATGAAATCCCAGCTGCTTAGCGGACTGTCGAAGGCCCGTGAGATCAGGAAAAGAGTCGGGAGTGAAATCTAGTTCAACAGTCAGAATATGAACCGTGTCACGTCTCGAGAAATTTACCTTTGAGCTCTTCAACCCAGTAATCATTACACGCGTCCATATTAGCATTGAGGACATCAATAATGGCATTCTTGAAATCCTCCCGAGGAATGATCACGCTGGGGTCGTGATATAAAGCAGCAAGTTCCTCAAGCATGAGCGCAAGTGAAGCACCATCTATGATCCTTGCTAAGTATAAGACTGGTAAATGACATGAAAAACTCACCGAAAAGCGCATGGTGAAGCGTCAACACAAACCTAACATCAGACGAGTCCTTATTGCGCAGCAACGCGACTGCCCACGGGCGACGAAGCGAGAGGTTTCGAGGTGTGCGCTCAACGTAGTCTTCTATCAAGACATCCACATCATCCCCCGAGTCCTCCATCCAGCGAACGTCGTACTCATCACCGGAAACTAACGCAAACGGACTGATGGCACTGTTATCGACCAAGACAAACGAAGTACGCAAAATCGCATTGTGGCGAACTACTCCTTCCCATGCCTGCTTGAAGCGATTTAAATCAATCTCCTTTTTCAGAGAATAGACCGAATGATTGATATAGCCAGACTGTCCTTCGGAACGTAGATATAGCGCAAGTAAACTGGCTTGCATCGGTGTAGCCGGCGTGATCCGGTCCACGTGGTCGTGTTCTTGCCGTACAGCAGGTCCTGCTTCTACTGCAAATCGCTCCAAAATTTCGACGTGCTTGGTAGGAATATTGGTATCATCGTCTTGGTCTTGATTCTCCACAATCCTCCGCGCAAGAAACAGAGGCGTCGGGTTTTGTAGCTGAGATAAATTCCATATGAGCTAACGCGTCAGGAAAAGACATGACACGAACCACATCAAGAATGGCTAAACTTTTGAATCCTGCCTCGCGAGCGAGAGTCAAGAAACGGACACCCCGTAGGGAGTCGATGCCGAGGGAGATAAAGCTAGCGTTGAGCGAGACGGCGGCCTCTTCAAGTTCCGCGGTCTCTGCGACAAGCTCCACAAGAGTCTTCAAGATCTCAGGATCTATATCATTTCCAACATCCTCCTTGGTCTCAGCTATGCACTGAGCCTCTGAGAAGAGTGTCGCTACGAGTTTCGCTATAGCTCGACGATCTGCTTTTCCAGCCGTCGACCTGGGCGTTGTCTGTGCAAGGAAGTAGCCGACAGGTCGCATATGGGTCGGAAGGCGAGCTTCAGCAACACGGCTAGCTTCATCAACAAGACTTTGCTCGTCCGGCGTGATTAGAGCAAGGAGTTGTTCAGTGCCGGAGTCGGACTTGTGAACGACCACGTGCGCTGATTGAACACCGTGGACAGATAATAAGATGGCCTCGATCTGAGAACAAAGAATCTATCGTTAGTTTCGGTTAGATTATATTGATGAAATACAGACCTCCCCCAATTCCACACGCCTACCACTAAGCTTTACCTGGTTCATTCCCATGCGACCGAGGTATTCAATTCCCGACCACTGACCTCCTTCATCGATTGCCACGCGCGCACGATCACCAGTGCGATAAACGCGTCCAATCCCATCAATTTCAACGAACGCACGTGCCGTTTGCTCTGGCATATTCAGGTATCTAAAACTTAGATGAATACGAGGAAAACGGATGGACAACATGGACATACCCCTTCGCCAACTGAGGACCTCCTAAGCCTAGCTCTCCCGGAAACCCAAGTGGTACAAGTCTAGGCTCGGTGGGATGTAAAACCATCATAGAGGCGGTTGATATCGGCGGACCAAGGCGCGCGCCAGATTCATTGCGGGAGTGAAGACGCAACGTAACGTTAATGGCGGCCTCTGTCGGACCCTACAACGGTAGTTAGCCTATGCACCTCTCCCCGAGGAGAGAAATCTCACATAAGCATTACACAGGACATATCCCTGGTCTGGTCTGCTGAATGCATCGATGACACGTTCGGAAAGACGTTCACCCATGGTCCAAAGTTCGAAGGACGACCCTATACGTTCAGGACGCAGCATGGCCGCAAAACTTGGGGTGGCCATCATATGTGAGCAGTTGAGTTCTGAAAGAACCGCTTCCGGATTCGTGAGTAGACGTCGACGGTTGGCAGCGCATATTGTTGTGCCGGAAGAGAAGTTCATAAACGTCTCCATAAGAGACTAAATGGAATGAGAACGGGGTGAGAATAGAGAATAGGAAAACCATCACCGGGTCAAAAGTTGAAGCTGCAAACTGGAACCAACGAGTTCCTGGAGGAAGAGCACGAACCGCTAAGTGCGACGAGATGGAACATGCTGCCGCCAAATGGGTAATCTGGACGCCTTTAGGTTTTCCTGTTGACCCAGAAGTAAAAAGAACTATCGAAATATGAATAAATTATTCCAGATGTTGCAGATTAACCACGCACCATATGCTAACCCCGACTCGGAAGGTGCTTCCCATTCCAGAGGAGCTTCTGCTGGTACTACAGCAGATGCTACGTCCACCCAATGCACATCCTCGACAGCATCCATCCACGCAGGACGAGATCCTATCCCAAGAACGACTGGCGCGCGAACGTCGCGCACCAACTCCACGATACGCTCAACAGGTGCGGCATCCAGACCCGGAAGGGGTGAAAACGCGCAACCTGCGCGTAAAACTGATATGTATCCGACATAAAGCTCCGGAGAAGGAGGTAGTGCTAGCGGAATAATACTTTGGGTATCGTGGACCAAATGGCGCAGAATTCGGGCAATTGTATAGGACTGCTGTTCCAGTTGACGGTAAGATATAGCACGACGCGGTGAATTTTGATCGTCCAAAAAGTCAACGGCCGTTGCATCCGGATTAGCAGCGGCCTGCTCGAGGAATGCGCTGTGAAGAAGAGCTGGCCATTTATTTGAGAACGCCGGGTAGGCCTGCGGCGGGTGATTTACGAGAGAAAGTTCGCCATCGGCGGCACTGGGAACAGTAATACCGCTTTCTTGGGCATATAGGTGCAGCAAGCGCCATGCGAGAGAGATTGGAATATGTTTTTCCGAGAATTGGAGGACGAGGGACGAGGGACTGATGTGGAGATGGAATAATACGGGCGCCGCTGCGAGAGTCTGAGGCACGTGAGTGTGGGAATTATGGTCGCGTCGGGATCCGTACGCACCTTGGATTCTATCGACGACGACGACGATAGCTTCACCTCTACAGCTTCTAGGCCGGTCACCTGGGAATTCTGGCAGGTTGTTAAATGCTCCATCGCGTCTTGCTCGTCTCTTCCTTCGGCAATAACACAGGCATCGTCTTGGAGCCTAAACGCAAACTCGCCGGTCGTCCCTATCAGTGTGCGCACAACGGAAGCAAAGGCAACAGCATCCGCTGCTGGCACAGAAGCTGAAGCAGTAACATCAAGTGCGACGACAGTGAACGAATCTGGGGTACCAGCAACGATGGAAGGGAAGAAACACGGAATACGAGTTGGGGGGGATGCACGCATTAGATCTTCTGGCGACGAAGAGTCCATCTTGCTGCGCATGTTATCTCAAGTACGTTCAAGACTATGAATATACTCGTCTCGGGGTTTTTTTTTACTGCGGTAATTCAAGCATTCGCATCTTATCAGATAATTTCCGCCTAATCTTGGCTTGCGTCATCGAACCTGGACCAATGCGATCTTATCAGATAGTTTCTGATTCCGGGATTCTCTCCAATACCAATTTTCCGAGAGGTTACGTTCCAGAATACATCCTGTTCTCCATCTGTATGAAAACCATGTGGTCATCTACTTTTGGAGAGCAAAGAACATGCGCTTGAGTCATCTACTGGCCAATGATGCTTGCAAGAATCACGACTTTGGAAGCGTGAACCTTACGGCTCCATTATAGTTCATTTCAGGTAAGAACCCTTGACAAGTACCACACGACTCCTAGACCGGTGGTCATGCCCTGATACCCATATGCGGATCAAACCAGGTTCAACGAACAGCCAGGTCCATCGGGTTTACCGCATTTGAGAATTCTGACGACTAATTCCCGTACGCAGTTAACGACCCGGCGCGGTTGCTGACCACACGCATGCACCAACGCCACTGAACCTGACTACCATGCGACCCCACCCTCATACCCTTGTCCGACCAACAAGTATTGAACTGTATGTTTCTTCTCCTTTGCATTTTGCGATCCATAATTTCGAGGTCTTCCTGACGTGACGTCACAGAGCACCCTGATGCAAATCAGGCAGGGCAGAGCAAATCATCTCAAATCATACAGTCGCGATGGTCCGTCGCCATTATGAGCAATCATGCCGCCCGTACGTGGGGCCTCATAGTTGTGGAGAATGTCACAATCGGCCCCGAGTGCGCAACCTAAGCCCTACCTAGGCGCACAACAGACGCGGAGTGACGGTAACCTTCGGATCGTTTTTCAGAAAAGCGTCAGCCCTGAGGAAATGCCGCCGTAAGGACTCCATGGTTTAACTATTTCCCAGCCAAATTGGCAGAAAGAATCATAAAGCCGACCAAACCGATTCTATGGGTCCCGTTGTCCATGAATCTGGTGTTGACCGTACAGTTCTGGAAGCACGAGACTCCTCCGAAAGGTGCTAATGTGCCTCAGTCATTCCGGCCTCCGAGCAGTTTCAACAAATTTATGGGCTCGATGAAGACTCATCGGTTCGCAGGCGCTCTCCGTGACCTAGATGGATGCTTAAAAATTCATACGGCACAAGAATACCGCTTAGGTACAACTTGCGAGTTCGGCTTCGGAGTTTTCGGATCTACAAGGGCGGCCAGAACGACAAACAAGGCGTACAAAGACTTGGAAAGGTCAGCAAAACATTCACGATGACGCGGGGTAACGTGAAATTTCCATCCAGTTCCGTATAATCGAGATGCTATCCTTTCGGCCGAACCCTTCCGTCGGGCTCTATGCGCTCGGAGATTTGGCTGTATCATCTGCTTCGTCGATAACTCCCCGTTTTACCATCGTGTGGCGAGGCTCACGCTTCCCAACGACATCGTATGATATTGTAGATCAGACAGGCAGTGATTGCAGCCAACTCACTTCTCTTTCATACGCACCACCCGCTAATGGATAGTCAACCCCGACGACCCCCGTGGACGCGTTGAAGGAGTCGCTGAATTGTCATGTCGCAGTGTTCTGAAGCTATTCGGGGCAGTCACGGAAATTTTCGTCACCTTACAACTGTCTCGTACTCAAGACCAGGATTCTCATTTATCTTAACACGATGAAAACATTCTCTGTTACAATTTGGAAACGCACTCTGCATATATCGTACACGCGTTAACATTTCTTCGCTATTCTCCCTTCGCTAATGACCTGTTCCTGCATATTTGGTACTCGACTCTCGAGGCACCGAAAGGGCTCTATTCCTTGTGGTAAGCATTAAATTGTCCGGGAGAGGAAGTTTACTCACCACTACGCGTCCTCCCAGTTGTCAAGCTCGACGTCAACGTGCCAGGAGTCAACATTCTTGTAAACTCCCGACTTCACATTCTCTTCACTCTGCCCATTCGTCCACAAAACTCTTTCCTTATAGGTGAACCCAACATCGATCTGAGCGTTTCTGATGATAATGGTTGCCCGCGCTTTCTTCTTGGGAGGGACGGTGACCGTAGTGGACGATGATATGGTTTCGGTTTCCCCTTCCTCACCTCCCCATTCGTGAGAGTAGGAAGCGGAAACCGATACTTCGAATTCGGCGCTAGCAATAAATGGTACGCCTGCCGAAAAAGTCGTCGACACCCCAAGTGTAACGCCGGCAGTATTGTTCCAAGTGCCAACTTTCGACTTCTCGTATGAGTAAGTGAGGGTCTGGTTGGTGTCACCGTCAGAGTCATTGCGAACGGATGTACTGAGCGCAATGATGGGAGTCGCGTCGCGTATCTGGGCACCGGAAATGTCGTAATTGACGTCGAAAATCTCATTCTTGATAGCGGCCTGGATGATTTCGAATCGAGAAGAGTCTTTGATGTACTCGTAGCAGATCGGACGTCCGTGCGTATCTAGATCGCTGGATGGGAAACGGGCAGTCTGAACATAATTATCCTTTAGATAAACGTAATTGCCTGTGGTAGTAATGATTTGGAACGTTGCAACGCTCGTGGGGTCGTCGCAGCTTAACCACCCATTGTAGTAACGCATGATATATTTTGTGTTACTACCCTGGAAGCTATACCGAGATCCACGGGGAACGGCCTGAAAGGCGCTGGTGATGTCCGTATCACCTTCTCGGAAAGTGAGAGTGCCATAGACTGGGCCTGAGCGAACAGAAAGATAGCGACCATTTCTGTCGCGGATGTACACCCACTTGGGAAGTAGGTAAGTAGTATCTGGGTCCCCTTTGCAAGCTGTTGGAATATGGCAATCCGGCATCATGCCGAAGATGCTGATTAAGGAAGAAGATATAGGAAAAGTATAGAAGATTCTAGTAGATAGTCTTTTAGTATATAAGTAGGTACTGTAGTGTACATCCTCATGCATTTGCAGAGCTCAGCCAAGCGCAATACTACTGGCTCGACACAGCATGTGTATGTATGGAAGATGAACTGATCCCCCATATCACAACACAAGCATCAATATATACAGTGCAGCTGAAGTTAGCTGAATATGTACTACGTGGAATACGTGGAATGGGTTGAGTTGGCGGGTTGTCCTCAATGAGAGTAGCGACACAGGGTGAGGTATTGACTTGAGTCGAAGGATGGGTCTGAGCTCGAGTTTGGGTTCAAAAAGACAACATACCTTTGTTGGTAGACATGTTGGATTGGGGATTTGAGTGCAACTGGAAGTAAGCTTGAACGTCGAATGCTTGCTTGCTTAAATACACTAGAATCTGCGGAATTGAATTAGGGTGAGCAGGGAACTGGGGACACAGTGCGGGGGTTGTGGGACAGAGAGAATGGTCGTTGCATGTCTTCTACGACGAATGGAGAAAGATCCAGCAGTTGCTCTGCCTACACCGGACTCCTTCTAATGCAGTATTGTATAGAGAAGTCAAACATAAGCCTCCCCTGCAGTAGGACCGCTGAATTCTTTCTCAAGGCCAAGAGACTCTCGACGTCAGGTATTCAGTCAACATCGGATCTCTTCATGAGATTCGAGTTTCCTGGGGGTGTTTCCAACTTTTCATGACACAGGACCTTGCTTCCATTGGATTGAAATCTCACATATTTGAAATTTCTCCAGGCGGTGAATTGCTCGAGCTTACGTTCATGTCTAGGTTAGGTAACATGTGAGCATTTTGTGCATTGTTCAAAATTCAAAGTACGTTCAATGCAATCCTCACATGATTCCTCAGCACTCAGCAATTGCATAGGTTGGTTTGGTTAAGCACTTCATTCTCTCTGGTCGCAACGTTTCATCATCGAAGACATGCAATGACCACTTTCTCTGTCCCACAACCCCTGCACTGCGTCCCCAGTTCCCCACTCACCCTAATTCAATTCCGCAGATTCTAGTGTATTTAAGCAAGCAAACGTTCGATGTCTGTATTGTGATGAAGGTAGCCGGAGTGACAGACAAGACAGGGCAAGGTCAACAAACACGATGCGCAAGTAAGATGATGCTCTGTAACATGAATCTTCATCCAACACTCCGTATAATCGACATGCAGAGTTTTTCAGCCAAACCTTTCCATCGGGCTCCATGCACAGCTCGGAGATTTGGCTATATCATCTAGTATCTTCGTCGACTCCCTCTACGTTTCTTGTCATATAGCGAGGTCCACTCAGACGATGCCACGAGCAGGTTAATAGACTACTTGTGGTCGGCGAAAGTGATGGCCAGTGCCTTATTTGGCACAGCATGGTACTCGGGTCTTATCACAAAAAATTCTAATTGTGCTATCTACCATCACCATCGTTCCAAATGTACCAACTATTCATTCTCTAAAACCGTGTGTGACCCCCATTTGCCTTGAGAACAGCCTTGACTCGATCCGACATGGTCTCAATATGCTTATCAATATCCTTCAAAGGCATCAAGACCCACTCCTGCAAAACCACTTCCCGCAGTGCCTTGGTGCTCGTCGAATGCCTTGGGAGTGCATGGAGACGCTTCTTGAGCTCATGCCAGACTGGTTCAATGGGGTTAAGATCAGGAGAATTTGGTGGATGAGGAAAGAGAGGGATGTTATTTTGTGCAAGCCAGCATTTGGTGGTCTTGGCTGTATGGCTTGGTGTGCCGTCTTGCTGGAAGGTGAGTCCTGGCTGGGCTTTGTCCAAATCCTTCCAAAACACCTTCAACTGACCCTCTAGCACCTGCTCTTGATAGCGAGCTGCTGTCATTCCTCCGCCTTTTCCACCAGGATACTCGAGAACAACTAATGGCCCCTTCCACCCCAATGCAACACATCCCCACACCATCATGTGCACGGGAGACTGCTTAAAGGTTGGCACTATGCAGTCTTCATCCAACTCTTCATCAGCATGCCATGTCACAAAAATCCAACCTGTCTTATCATCAAGATGGATGTAACATTCATCTGACCAAACCACCTTCCTCCAATCCTGCTCCTTGTGATCCTTTGCCCATTGTTTTCACACCTTCTTTTGGTTTGCAGAGAGAAAGGGACGTTTCCATGCAACACGTCGATGCAATCCGTGGTCATCCAAGGCCTTGGCAATAACCTTCTCGCTCACATCAATACTGACTTCATTCCTGAGGTCTCTGAGTGGCAGTCGGCGGCTTTTTACAGCTGCATGAGCAAGACGACGTGAGGTACGCTCATCAATCTTCTTTGGACATCCACTACGGGGTAGATTTTCGACAGAACCGCGCTCCCTGTACTTTCGCCAGATTTTTCGTGCCGTCTCATATGGAATGCCAGTGAGAAGGGCACTTTTGTTTAATTTCTGTGTAGCGAGCATAGCAACAATGAACTGGTTTTTTGCTGCCTCGTCATGTTCATGTCACACCATGTCTTTGGGCATCAGAAAAAGAAGCGGAATGACATTGGCAAAGTAGCTACACAAACAAAAAACTAATGATCGGCTGTGTAGCGGCCATCACTTTCGCCGACCACGAGTATAATACCTTAGTCCCTTCGAAATTCTCAAGGGCGCTGTTGAACGAGTATACTCAGTGCGGAAAATGGCGAACCTGACCTCTGCGGCTCAAGGTGACCTAGTTATTGGATTATGGTCTAGAGAGTCGGCACCAGACTGATTCAGATTAAATATTCAATTCAATTTTCATAACGGTGCGCGAATCTAGCCGTCATCAGCGTTCAGAGTTCATCGACGAACAGGACCGCCGTACTATAGCGTGAGCACTCCTCTTTGTTCATCGGGCACGTGAACATCGAAAGAGAATCTTACGCCGAATCTTCGTAGAACCTTTTCTGTTATCTTGTTCTGAGGTAGATCATGTCTTTCCCGACGAGTCGCCTCACAAAGTCTGGCATTTCTTTCCTTTTTTTGTGAGGCTGATAAGTCATATAATCTGCGCCACTCTAAGTTCGTCTTCCGAAAGCCTCATGCCAGTCTTTCCACCACTCACACGACCTCCAAAAGTCTGGAGTAAATTTTGTAGTCGCAAATATGGACATTTGGTGACCGGCGCAACCCGGTTCTTCGACATGGTATCTCGAGTCTCGGGGTGGTTTCCACTATGAACGGTGGGGGGTCAGGATGCGCTCACCGCCGCCACTTTGGTTTGCAAATCAGATTCGTTTCTTGGATAAAGATTTCCTAGTCTTAACCTGCGAGTGAGGACCGTTTTAAGAAAGCTAGTTCTCAATGTATGATACAGCACGAACCGTTCCTTGCTGTTAAAACGATCTTCTTCTCTGGCAGCCGCTTTACAAATCCTTCTGACTTTGTATTGTCGCAGTTACTGGGCAGCGCGGACAGCGCAAGAAGTCTAGAAAGGGTTGGTCGTATAAAGTAACGTAATAGATGCTCTATCGTCATCAATTCATCATTTTATTACTAGACGTGCCTGATGGCATATACAAATACTAGTATACTGAAACTTGTACAGATATCCGCAGAAAGACTGATGATGATTATGATGGGGGCGCACGTTACACAGCGTAGCTGATGTCTCGGTCTCGTGGTTTGTTCTAGGAGGGATATTAGCTCGAATGAAGCACACGAGTCATAACCACATTACGACTGACATTAGTTTGACCCATTTCATAATCATCCCTCAATACCTCTTTAGTTATCGTGACCATTGGTCTCGGAGGTTCTTGCACCACTCGCTCTGTGTCTGTTGTGAATTGGAAGTTCCTATCGTTTAGATGATGTATAACACTGGTTGTGATGGTCATATCGGTAGCAGACCTATACGTATCCCGTCCACCGATAATTTGTATGCGCGAGTTCAACACCATGTAAACGGTATTGGCATACAGCTTAGGAATGATGAGGGCCGCTGTTACGTAGAAAGTCTGATGAGGGAATGCGAAAAAGAGAATGAGGTTGAGGAGAGCGACAGCAGCTAAAAATAGGGATAGTTAGTCCTGTGGCATCGGTAAAGAGCGAGGACTGAATACCTGTCACAGATCCCGTTTCAATTGTTAGACGAATGAGCTTTGTGACCAGCATTCGCGTGTGACGGAAGCCAGTATCGTAGCGCGTAAGCTGAAAGATAGTATGAATCAATGAAGATAATTGCCAAAAGAAAGATAGAGCTCACATAGAAGGCCATACATACAGCGATAATGATATCACACAAGGCGGAGCCCCCGCACCAAAACTATATATGACTCAGTATATCAACTTTTAGGATGCCTAGTCAGTTACACACCCCGATGGCGATGGATGTCTCCCAGTCGGTGCTGAGTTTAGTGACGTCGCCTGCTTGGTAACAGTAGACACCTGTGACTATAGCTGCCACAGAGCTGCTCGAGGCTATCTGTACATAGATGAGTTAGACTGCCTCGGAAAGATCATGGCGACGAACACAGATGATGAATACAGGGACGATTCGTGACTTTGATAAAACGTGGATTCGGTACGCATAAAATACTTGTCCGACGAAAGCAACTGTCGTTGTCATAAGTAACGGAAAATGAGCAGAAAACTCTGCACGCACCCACAGCGCTCATGACAGGAACAGTAAGCCAATTATAATACATTCCAGTCAAGGTTTCCATATCACCGAAGCCATACCCAAACTCTGTGAAGGCCTCGTGTGTAATGAGCATCGTCTGCACAAATTCAATAACGTAGATGCCATAGACGAGATACTTTGTGAATCGTTTGTCGTTCGGAAATGCTAGATAGTACAGATCTAACGAGAATGGATCAGAGATAACAATCTACTGGAGGATGAGCAACCCACAGAGCTGCACGGTAAGAGTCCCGAAGAGTCCCCAGTGCAAGAGATAGGCAACGATCTACATTATGTTAGGCACTGGAGAAATTCAACGCACAATTTGACATACAAGAGGACCAGACCTTGAACGAGACGATTTAGTACATACAGCAGCTCCTCGATTTTACAGTGACGACTTACAACTTTTCTATGGGATAACCTTCGGGGACAGGCTGCATGTCGTGTCTGGGGCTATCGCACAGGTCTTGAGGAGCCAGAGCTTGTACATATGTACGAAGCCGCGGCGTGAGAGAAGGAAGATACCCTGGTCAGCATCGAATCCACGGCAGCAGAGCTAAAGAATAGAATCAGCGGTGAGCACGGCATTGACCTATAAAATGAAGTTGCATGCTTCGATTCGTGATCGCCGGGGTCCACTGCTACCTACTGACCTACCACCTTTTCGGCTGTTCGGAAGGGATGCCGACGGTTTGACACCACCCCTGTGTAAAATTTAACGGTGCCGGATGATATATTGACTCACCGTGTCATACAATTATGACGTTCAACAACCTCGGGCCGGTACACGCCTCCTTGCTTCCTATGCTTCTTGTGCCCTAAATTGCCCCGGTATCAGGATTCCTCCTTATCTTTCGCAGGTCTGGTAAATCTGTTGTTGCGAAAGTCTCACCGTCATTGCAATGCGGTGGCGATATATATATCTCCTTCGCACCAAATCAATGCTGAGTTACGCCATCCGGCGGGTCTCCCCCCGGCAATGTTATTCCATTGAGAACGATCACAGGCGTGCACATAGATGATAGAACCGAGGCAGAGAGCGCCCAAGACTTAACCATGGAACGAGCTACAACTCGCACAAAATCGGTTTTTTCTGGTTCCCTTTTTCTTTGCTTTCCGATGGATGGGCACTGAGAAAGAATATGAAGAAAGATGTAAGAGTGTTGCTAGCGATCACCCAAGTTAAGTAGGAAGAGAGACAACTCAGAAGACCACTGGTATCAGATGCCGTAGTTTCGGGGGTCCTGGCATTCATGTCCATATTGAGTACTCGGGACCATCCTCGAGATCTTCGCTGCCGATCACATTTCATTATCGTTCCGCTCAGTGTAACTCCTCGCCTTATCTTATCATATGTGGTCCGCTGATAGCAGAATTAGTCGTTTTTCAGTACAACCAAAGGTAGGCGTACCTCAAGACGTCTAAACAACGCAAGGATTCCGTCTGCCAATGCGCCACGTGTCATGCGATACCCGCCAACATTCAGGCTGCCAGCCACTGGCAAGGGAAGCTTCCACTATCTGTCGTTCGAATCGTCTCTTGCCTTTTCCCGTTCCTTCTTCCTTAAATTACGTCGCAGAACATCCTGATCTCTCCAACTATATATCGGTGTTCGGGCGGGCTACTGGATACTGCCTATCGCGGCATTTTCCTACCGAGTTGAGGAACAAGACGCACCAAGGAAAGCGACTTCTTTCATTCGGCTTGAACTCGTGGACGACGGTTCGATCAAGAGGCTGACTAAGAATAAAAAGTCGGAACAACAATGGGTTCAATGTAGAGGTTGGTGCATTTAAGATAGCTTAAAACTAAACCATAAAAGGTTTTCATTCTAGCATTAGTTTTCACGTCCTTGTTCTGCGTATTGGAAACAAAAATATACCGTAAGTCCATTGTTCCACAAAGGGAAAAGCTTGTCATACCGTTCTACTGTCGACCTTTTCAGGACCGAGAAATGCCTCGCTGAATTAAACCTTTTAGGATTTCGTTTGTCGCCAGCTAAAATGCACTGGCCTTTGCGGTGGTTCCTGAGATTCCCTTCCTTCTTTCAGGACCAGAGGGTCGAAATCCGATTGCAGATCTAAATGAATATTCCGGTTGGGGGTAGTATAAGTGGATCGGATGGACGGACGCGCTCTTCTTCCCTTCAGACTTTTTCAGAAGATCAATTAACAGTCTGAAGAATCTGAACTTCTGTGATAGTACCTTGGAACCGGAGCTATTGCGGCTATAACACTCCCGTTCTGTAGCGACCAAGAGTAAGACAAACCTGCGACCATGACTGCCATTTGTCCGAAAGGTTTTGGCATTTCTGCTAAGGTTCGATGCATGATTCTTTATCATCGCAGCATTAGCGGTAGCTCGGGGCTCGGAGGTTCCGTGACGTATGCGATGAAATGGCTTTCCCGAAAAAAAACAGGCGTGCAACAGCTCCGCCAGCGCAGGAAATGTCAGAGAGACTGCCTTAGTTAACCCGGGGTTTCAGCAAACGAATAGAAAATGGCCCCTCTAGCGTGTTGATAACATGTGGGGCAATGGGCAACAGCTGCATGTGTTGTACCAGGACCGTCTGAAATAGATGCCCCTCTGGGCCGTCAACTTGTACATGCCGGAATGTTTGACTACCTGACTTCTACCGCGTCGATCCATTTTGTAAAGTCGCTATCAGCAATCGCCCTAATCGATTTTTGCTGCTCCGTAGTCAAAGTCCGGTGATGTTTATGTGTCTTTGTATGGAGTCCTATCCAGACATATGAGTACAGTACATTGTCAGCAGGAGGAGAAGAAAAGATCCTTACGTAGCACTGCTCTGAAGTAGTAATTTGTAAAAGAGTCCTAAGTTTTGCTGATTTGTCAGCCGATGCGCCTTGTTATTGAACGGTCAACAGTCGCTGACCCTGACCCTTAGACACGTCGATTCCCAAACTTCTGGAGAACACAAAATGATTTAATCCATATTTCTCTCAGGATATTATGTTTCCATATCTGCATTGCGACTTCATTTGCCTCACGGCGTCCCGAGGGGAACAATTCTAACAACAATCAGCTGGAGCACTAGCAGAAGGCATGGACGGTTGGTTACTCCCTTTCCATTGGTGGAGCTTATCTCGTTGCCACTTTTCGACTGTTCTACGGTCCGGTTTGGAGTTTTTGTGGATCATCCCCGGCTGTCGCGAGATCCTTTTTCCCTGTAAAGTATCCCCCCAGGGTCTGCTGAGGTGTCTGCGCTCTTTCACATCAACATAAACACCTATCAGCAGGTCTTGTGATGTCTTGTGTATCTAGGATTGGGTATAAATGAACTCGACGCAGATGGGACCTCTTGCACGCTATGGCTGAAGCTACAACCCTCCAACGCTCGACATCTATGGTCACAGAATCGTCTAACTCCACAGATATCGACAAAGAGAAGGGCGAAGTCGGCCATATTGATGTTC